>JAVJIF010016945.1:0-43044 GCA_038442645.1 Agave tequilana | reverse complement strand
ATATTAAAGCTTTAATTTTTGCTGCTTTTGTAGTCCCGTCATTTTCTTTTCCAGCACTCTGTGTTTTGAACGATTACTCTCTAGTCATGCATTTTAGGTATTCCTCTAATTTTTATGCGACTTATCTTTCAATACTGAAGTTTTCTTTCAACAGTGCTATTTGCTTTCTTATTTACCTTCTTTCACAATTTAGTTTTCTTGCACCACTTTTAAGTTCTTGTGCAGTCTTCCTGCACTGGTTTGCTCTTTAGGCATTGCCCTTACTGTCCTGTTATTTCTTTCACGGCATTTATTGGTAATACTTTCTTTTGTACCAATTTGTCTTTTGCGTTGTCTTAAAAGCTGTGATATGTAGGATACTTCCATCATTGAAAAATTGGTGTGTTGTTGCACATGATTTCATGTGTGTCCGATACTAACAAGTTTATAAATTGTTATTAAACTTAAAATTTTGTATAAGTTGAAGTATGCTATGGTCCCTTTTGACAAAAAGCTAACCTTTCTATAGATAGGTTCACTAAAATTAGGTTCTTTCATATATGAATAACAACTCAATACATGTATCTATGGGTCAGATATACATATATTTAGAAGAAATGCGTCCTTTTATCTGGATTTTGAGCAACTACGTGTCCAACATGTGTTTATGTCGGAACAGGACACTTGTGTCCGGTGTCCTGCAAATCATAGCTTAAGAGTAACAATATGCAGGCTTCATATTGAGAAGAGCATTCCCATTGTTGGCTTAGATACTAAGGGACCCTGGCTAGATTTTTGCTGGAAAACCTCATCGCCTTATTTTTGGCCTCGGCAACATTTTGGCCAATGCTTTGTATTTGTTTGAGAGGAAAAATGCATGACGCACAAAGGAGTGAAATCATCTAACTCTCCCTGTTGGACCTAGTTTCTTTTATCGTTTCATTGTTTCTATTCTTGTTAAACTTGTGGGGATGAACTATTACTTTCAACCATATTTTATAAGCTGCTGGGCATGTTGTTCTGGCTCTAACTTTTGGTCTCTTTTTATTGGAGTTGACTTGAAATCACACTTTGGAATCAGCTTTTAGATTCTATATCAGCCCTTAGTACAAAATTCAGTGCAGGTAGTACAATTTGTTCATTGTAGTTAGTATTTTCAGCAAGTAAGCACAATCTGATAGACAATGTCGCAATGCTTAATTTCTCCATGGACCATCTTTTACCCATCAATGGTAACATTCTTTCCTCTTGAACTTTTGGAAATAAATCTCCTATAAGGAGCAATATTTGGTAAGGCCTATTGGCCCTGTTTATGTTGGGTTTATTTGTGGTTTTCTACAGTTGACCTGAAAATACTTGGTAATCAGGTCTATGTTTGGTCCGATCCTTTGGCACCAGCCTTAAGTTTAAGGTGTAGGTTAAATGTATGTTCTAGAGAGGCTAGCGACCAAGCTGATACATCATAAAAGATTACTCATAACATGGCAATAAGAACTACTAAAAAGGTCTTTTTTTGTTGAATTTGTACTATGAATATTAGTAATTGTTTTTTTGATAATTTATTAAAATAATTATCAATGTCATGAAGAGCGACTTCTTGTAACAATCTATTAGGCCAAGTGACGTGTATGAGCATAAGATCATAAATTCTCTTTATTTTGAAACTAATTTTATAATAAAGTAACAAAAAGTGTATATGTACATTAGTCTGATCATCTAAAAGAAGCATGTTGAGATCATATGTTCCAAAAGCAAAGCATGAATCATAAGCTTTGGGCCCAATAGTGCACTATGCTTCAAAGTGCTTCAAAACAACCTCTTTTAACATACTAATAATTATATGATTGACATCAATATTTCCTGCATTTGATTGAGAGAGCAGATGACTTGGCTTTACACCTTAATTTTCTAAACAAGGATTTAATCTATCTCAATTCATGTATTGAAACAAATCCTAAGTTTATTACATTCTAATGAAACTATTCTTTTGACATATTTTTATTAACACAAACATGAAAGATAAATGGACAATCATATCCTAATGTGTACAGTAATATCAACAAAGTGTGGGACAAGTGTCAAGAATGCATTCAAGAAGTGTCTTTAATGAAAAATATATTATAAAATTAAGGACACCTTTCTTAAATGTTTGATACAAGTTCGAGGAGTATCTAAGAAGTGTCCATGCTAAAAGGTGGAGAATTGTTACTTAATGCACAACATCCCCTATGAAATTCCAATGACTAGGAACGCGGGTTGGTTTGGTATGCGGAACAAAAATGGGTACATAGAATGTTACCACTCTAGGAACATGGTACACCATGGTAAGTTTTTTTTGGATTTTATAGTCGAAATGAAATACATTTATCTGGAAAGTGAATGGACTTTATAAGATTACAAAGGAGTTGTATTATTGTATACATGTTTAAGTATTAGTTTAACTATAAATTTTAACCAAGGTGCACCTCTCTTTAACAAACATTTTCTATTTGCCATTTTCTTCTTTAATATATATGTATTTGAAAGAGCTTTTCTCTTTCCAAATAAACTATTTTTTGATGTGCTTCTTTCCTCTCTATCTTCCACTTGTGTTCTCTTTGCTTCCTACTAGTTTCATTAATCGTGAGAAAACTAAAGAGAAGTATTCTTTGTCAAAGAGTTTCCGAAGACTTGCATCTAAAAAGTTATTAAAAGTTTGGAAACGTTGAAATCATCATTGCAAGTCAAATGTTCAACTAGAAGAGTACATTCCGAATCGTGGATCGTGATTGGTCGAGCGTTGTCTGGGAACATAATTTCAACCCAAGAAATACCGTAGAGAGTAAATGACAACTTGATTCATTTAAGTTCAATGCATTTTTCTTAGTGTTATGTATTCCATTACCATCCTTATTTGAGGATTCCGAGATTTGAAGATTATATATGCACTAAGTTTAAAGGTTTGGAGATTGGATTTTTGATTATTTATGATTGGAATTTGCATCAGGTTTTTTTTTATTAATTAGTTGCCTTATTGTGAACAAGTGTCAGATTAGGATGTTGTAAATATTAAAAGATGCAAGCTAATACTATTATTATGATCCTTTAGTTTATTAGAAAATCTTATCAAAATGACCTAGTAACACTCGGAACTTACAGGTGTACCATGACCAAGACTACCAATCTGACTAACCTTCCCTCCTTTGTATCACTTTCTCAAACTATTGTTTGTCCACACTCCTGCAGCACAAACCAAAGCCATGAAGTAGGTGGTGTTAATCTAATGGGATATTTGCATGTATTTCATGCCTGGTCTAGCTCAGCCTCTTTTCCTAAGCTATCATGTGTCTACTAAAAATCATTCCATAATTAGTTTGTGCCTTTTTATGGATATGGGTTGCCTTTTCTCACCTGCTTTTAGAGACTCCCGTCATTCCTATTCATTGTTTCCATCAGCTTTTATCAATATCAAGAATAACAAAGCCTCTAATGTTTCAGTAATTATTTCAAACAATTTCATATTTTTCTAACTGTAGTTACAATTATAGTCCTCTCTCAACAGATGAATGCTTTTTCTTTTAGCAAAATTTCAATTTCCCTTTCTCTTATATCAGTCTTGGAGCATTTTGGAAAATCTCACACACCTTGGTTCTGTAATCTTAAATTGTCTTAACAATAATAAGTTAGATCCTCACATGCCTATTGGTTTCATGGGCAAGCGTCTATTTTGCCCATCCTTTCCTTGCCCTAGAATTTGTCACCAGCTCAGAAAGTAGAAGCTCAGTGGTAACAGTTATACTATTTGGTTGTCTGTTTCTTAAGCTTTTCCAATTTTCTATTTAGTAGCCAGTTCCATTTTGATAGTGAAAGGAGTAGAGGACTTTTTGTGTTGTCAGTTCCTCAAACTACGAAAATCAGACCGCCAGGTTTTCGTTTCTTTTTAATCTGATGTCTATGGCTTCTTTAAAAGGGTATTTTACATCTTGGACTTTGAGAGCTCCTGTTTCAGCCCCCTCTCATTGCTACTGTTGACAAGTTCAAGTTCACTCTTGACGACTTCTAGTACTCATATTTAACAGGATTATGGTGCAGACTTCCATTTTATCTTTTCATACTACAATCTGTGAGATGAATGCAGTTTCTTTTGCCGTAATTTTAACTTTGCAATCTATCTACAGTTATTTCCTATCTAGGGGATCCTTGGAGTGTTCCTTCCCAATTGCACGAGCTAACCACTAGTTTCTTCAGTTTAGTTTAGTGCAATTGGTATTCATATTTGTTTCTCATCAGATTTCTCAAATTTGTTTTATGATCATACTGGACCACATCTGGATGCAAATAATGAAGTCCAACTATTTTTTTGAACAGCATACTTTTCACGAATGTTCAATCAAGCGTGCCACAAAGTGTCTTTTTGCTCGTCATTCAGTATCAATCTCAGTTGACGCAATTTTATATTCCTTGTCCTGTTTAAATTAGGTTTCTTATTTGAGATTTTCATGTTGCAGAAGTTAGCTGTTACATGTTTGTATATTTTGCTCCCTCTTCTGATATTTATACTGATCTGTTCCCCTCTTAATTTACATGCAATTTCATGCATCAGATTCTTAGAATATTCCTTTTGAACTCGTTTTGTAATTTTGGCCACTTTTCCCAGAAAACATGCTGCTGACTGCAGACCAGGAAACTGTAAAACTCATTGATCTTGGTTTGGCGAGGGAGGAAACATTGACAGAGATGATGACTGCTGAAACAGGCACATACAGGTGGATGGCTCCAGAGGTAGGGAGCTCACACAGTTTATCAACCTACTAATAAAGCATTTTGTTCCCCACTTTTTGCTAGTGTTTGTTTATACTAAATGCAAAAGGAAAAAAAAATTATCCATGCAGTTGTACAGCACTGTGACATTGAGGCATGGTGAGAAGAAGCATTACAACCACAAGGTGGATGTTTACAGCTTTGCGATAGTATTATGGGAGCTGTTACATAACAAACTGCCATTTGAAGGCATGTCAAACCTGCAAGCAGCTTATGCAGCTGCTTTCAAAGTAATGAATCTCTGCTGCTGCTCCTTACATAAAAGTCTGATGAGCTTCTAGTAAACTAATCTATATTTTGTTGTTTGGATGATCAATGAACTCATCTTTTCCTTTTTTTTCCTTCTGTTTACGATACAGAACGTGAGGCCTAGTGCGGATGGCCTTCCTGAGGAGCTGGCTCTGCTTTTAACTTCTTGCTGGAGAGAAGATCCGAATTCCCGGCCCAACTTCAGCCAAATTGTGCAAATGCTACTTCACTATCTATCTACACTCTCACCGCCAGAGCCTGTTGTGCCTGCTCGCGTTTTCTGTTCTGAGAATGTTGTCTTGCCGCCTGAGTCTCCTGGGACGAGTTCGTTGATGGCTGTTCGAGACGACTTGGGTGATGCCCCAAAGTCCCAGTTGGAAAACAAATCAGGGGGTTTATTTTCCTGTTTCCACCAGTGCTACTGATTGTTTGTCACCCCTGAGATGAGGGCACTTTCTAAATTTCTGAATCTTAGTTGATACTTGATAGTGTAGCTTGTAGCGTTCAGTGGTCATCATCTTAATGGGGGCTGTCACCTCAAATTGCTAGCTAGCATCACCTAATCCGAAACTCAATTTAACTGCTTGCCTGTGTCTGCTGAAGTGGCAGAAACAACCGTTTTGTTTCTGAGGGTATAGCAACTGAGTTTTCCTTGAAGAATTCGATATAGCATGCAGAATACTGAAATGACAATTCATGCAGCAGCTGAGAAGGCGAAGAGAGTATATATCGATCATGTGAAGTAATCCCGGGTGCAGGATTGATCTGTTTGTCTAGTCCAGTCGATGAGTCTGACCCGAGTTTCTCTGTATCCTCTCTGGTTCTGGTTCAGATTTGTGGTTCTAGTCTTGTGATTGTGTACTGTCCTGGAAGGTAGTAATACTTGCAAATAATGTGGTCTTTGTTCATCCATGGCAATAAGGATGCAGAACAACTGCAGTTTTTGAAAATATCCCTGGGGCCTCCTTGTTTATATAAATTTCATACTGAAAGAATTAGCATCTTACAGAACTTATGATGGAAGCTATATGTTGTCTATGGTTCATTTGATTATGTTCAACTCATAGCATCTTATTGATGCCAATGTGTTTAAATTGTTTATCTACTGGCGTGATACCAAATTTTTTTGAGAAGTTTTCTTTCTTCTCTCTTGGACTTTTGGTTCATGGTACCACAGCCTGCAGAGTGAAATAGGTACAAATTAAATGCCTTAAATGCCTACCTATTGGTCTCGGGGCAGAGACTTTGTAGGTTTTACAGCTCCTAGAGATTTGTTGGGGATGATAGCTGGCTGGAGCTGGGCCTAATGTCGGCCCGGCCCCGGCCTTAAAATAAAATGGACTTAAAACAAGACTCCAACTCCTATCCATTTTTGAACGGGTCAGAGCCGGGGTTGGGCCTTTTTGGGCCGGGGTATCGGGCCCATGGGCCAGCCCGACCCATTATCATCCCTGAGTCCTTCTAAAGCCTCACTATTTGTTAAGGTGGACATCTTGATGGTAAAAGTTTTAAATATGAAATTTGGGTTAAAATGCAGAAAGCTATTATGAACTTTTCTTCCATTTTCAAAAAACTAGCATGAACTTCCAAAATTACATAAATCTATCATGCATTTTCCTTTGATTTTTCAAAAAACTATTGTTGGCCATCACGACGTTAAGAAAGTGAACACGTGCATGTCACGTGATCATTTTTTGATCATTATACCCTGATTTCTAAATTGAAAAAAAATAACTTTTGAGAAAAATATTTTGGGGGTTAATTTAACTGGGTGGCGTTTTGGTCTTTTCTTTAACTTCGATGTTAACGATGTGCGGTATTTTTTTGAAACTAGCCAAGTTCATGGTAGTTTTACGCATTTTTGAAAGTTCATAGTAGTTTTTTTTTTACGAGAGGAAATTTCATGGTAGTTTTCTACATTTTAGTCTTGAAATTTGTAAATTTGAGATTAGAGCTGGGAATTGGCCAAGCCCGGACCGGTGCGACTCTTTTCGGCCTGGTTAAAGCCAGACTCGAACCAAGTACTCTTAATTTGTAATCAGGGTTTGAGGCTATGTTTTCAGTCCAATTTTTAGTTGACCCGGTTTTTAACTTTAGCTGTGTGGCCAGATAGGCCCATATGAGATGCGCTCATGAAGCTTACGAATTTTAGGCATTAATCTTTAAGGGATTTGTATGATCAGTAATAGTTATTTGTCTTATATATTACCTTAATTTTTGAGGAAAAAGGCCTAAATTTTGAACTCTACTCATATACAAATTATATATGAAGAGGGTCTAGGACTGAGCCGGAGTGTGAACAAGGGCCAAAATAACCAAGCCACACCTGGCCGACTGTCAACTCCGGTCCATTTATCATCTCTTATAAGCAAGTAGTAGCGAATTGAGACAGATCTCGTATCCTAGGCCCTTAGTTTTATCCAAGAAGAAGGGGGCCCGGGACGTAGATGAGGGGTCAAGTCAGTTGGATGCGAATTATGTGTGAAATCTGAATTAATTAAGGTTGTATTTGTTTTGTTGGAAGAGAGGGAAGAGATAAGGAAAAGGCATGCATCGGGAGAAGAGCTTTGTTGTTTGGATCATCGAGGAAGAGAGGAGATGAGCTCGGAGCTGGTCCGAGCTGGCTGCTGGCCTGGCCGGGCATGCGGATCAAGGGCTTCTCTCTTCATTTTTCTTCTGCTCGATTTGCTGGTGAAGAGAGCGACGAGCTCGTGGATCAAGGCTGCCAACCATTTCCCGCTTAAATCTATCTCTTTATTTCTCTTTTCCTTAACACCCTCTTCCCTTCTTCCTTCTTCATTCCATCAAACAGCTCAAAGACCCTCTTCCTCTCTTCCTCCCTTCTTTTCTCTCTTTTAACAAAACAAACACAACCTAATTTGTACACTGGAGGACGCCTCCAACTGAATTCAATGTGAAACTCTGAACTAATTAATTTGTACACTGGAGATGCAGCAGGAGAGACTTTGTAATGCATCACAGGCATTCCCCATCAATCCACCTATCTATCCACTGCAATGCATTGCATGCATCCGTTTACTTCTGTCAAGCACAACTTGGATTTTGAGAAGAGAGGGAAGAAGGAAGAGAAGGGCTGAAGAGAGAAGGAAGAGAAGAAGAGCCCTCTTCCTCTATTTTTTATGTTTGTTTTGACAAAAAAGAAGAATGAAGAACTCTTTTCCTTCTCTTCCTTCTTCCCATGTGGGGTTTGGTTGCACAATGAATAAAGAAAAGGGCATTATAAAAACCCCTTGTGAGCTTACCTCTCCCATTCACCTTCCAATTTTTTTTTTCAATCACCAGCATCAGCAATAACAACAACTGCATTGTTGTTGCTAATAGCCAGCAGCTGCCGTCTATTAAAAAAAATTAGACATATCAAATAGGTTTTCTCATTGCCAACAAGTCCAATAATACACACATTTGACATGCCAACAAGAAGGAGAATGGGTGAAATACCAACAAGTCCAAGAATACACACATTTCATATGCCAACAAGTCCAATATTGAGTGAAATTCTAGCAGTAGCAGGGACCGGATGATATACACTTCAGACTAATGCCAACAAGTCCAACAACTCCATATCAAATATGCTATACACACATTTGATCATATCAAAGCTGTATTCTCAATGCTACAAGTCCAAAAAAAGCAAGTAAGAAAAAAAAATCAGAGACCATTGAGCAACAGAGTATCTAAACAGCTTTAGCAGCAACAAATGCATAGCCCCACAACTACTGTTATTGACTTAATCACAACTTCAAAACTAATGCAACAAAAGACACAACAAATGCACAACCTCACCAAAAAAAAACTTTAGAAGCTACCAGAGAGCATTAAGCATTCAAAGAGAATCAAGCAACCATAAAGTATCACAGCCCCACAACTAGAGAGCATTAACCTTGAGAACCAACCGGAGATCATTTTTTGTTTGTTTGTGTGTGTATAGATTTTTGTTGAGTGTGTGTGTATTATGTGTGTGTATTCTTTTGGTGGTGTGTATGTGTGTGGGTGATTGTATTTGTGTGTGTTATTATTATTATTATTATTTTTGGGGGGAAGGGGGCGGGGTGTATTGTGTGTGTGTGTGTGTGTGTTTTTTTTTTTGTGTGTGCGTGTTATGTATGTGTGCATGCATGTGTTAGTGAATATCTTTTTTTTTTTTTGGGGGGGGACGCATTTTTTTGGAGGGTGAGTGTGTGTAATTATGTTTTGTGTGTGTGTGTGTGTGTGTGTGTGTGTGTATTTTTGTTGGGGGGTTGTGTGTGTGGGAGTGTGTGTTTATTGGTGTGTATTCTTTTTGGGTGTGTGAATTTATTTTTGGAGGGGATGTGTGTATGTGTGTGTGGGTGTGTTTATGCTTGTGTGTGTGTGTGTTTTTTTTTTTATTTTGGGAGTGTGTGTGGGTGTGGGTGTGGGGGTGTGGGGGTGTGGGTGTGTGTGTATAATTTTTTGGAGTGCATGTGTGTGTGTTTGTGTGTATGTGTTTGTATGTACGGATTATTACAGAGAAGAAAGAATGCACTTACATAATATTACCTTCTATCGTTAAATGAGTTGAAGCTGTAGGTACTCCTTCTGTATATGCAGAGTTGTTGTGCTTGGATAACGTAGGGCTCAGAATTGGTGATGGATCATAAAAAATGCAGTGTTGTAAAGATTCAAACGTTCTTAAGGTGTTGGAAAGATTCAACATGGCAGAAGTAAGGCCGGTCACCACTTTATTGACGGGTCATTTCAAATTATCCTCCAAGCAATGTCTACAATCACTGAAAAAAGAGGAGATGTCTCAAGTACCATATGCAAGTGCGGTATGATAACTTATGTATGCTATAGTATGCACTAGGCATTACTTAGTCTATGCAGTTAGTATAGTAAGTCAGTTCATGTCAAATTTAGGAAAATAACGTTATGAAGTAATGAAGTGGGTGCTACGATATCTATGAGGGACTGCCTAAGGTTTTAAAGGCTATATTGATGCAGATTATGCAGGAGATCTTGATCAGCGAAAATCTATGACGAGCTGTATGTTCACGGTAGCTGAATGTGTCAATAGTTGAAAGGCAGAGTTGCAAGATACTATTGCTCTTTCAATGATAGAGGCTATATGGCTGCAGTTGAGGCATCAAAGGAAGCTTTATAGTTGAGAAGATTGGTCGCGACTTTTGGCATCATACATGATTCAGTTCAGGTTCATTGTGACAGTCAGAGTGCTATTCATTTTGCTAAGGATCATATGTATCACAAGCGGATGAAACCCATTGATGTGAGGTATCACAAGATACGTCAGTGGGTTGTAGATGGCAAGGTGATTGCCTTGATGAAGATCAGTAAAAAAAATTACAGCAGATATGATGATAAAAATCATCCCAGTACAAAAGTTCAGAGCATCTCTGAACTTAATCAAGATTTATTAAATGTAAGGTGGAGAATGGGATCTTGAGAGGGAGCCATGTGAAGTCACAAAAGGGGAGAGAGAGAGCACGGTGAATAAAGTGGAGGACAATTTCTATAAGAAGACTCAAGGAACATGAGTTAAGGTGGAGATTGTTAGCATTTTGGGTGCCTCATATTTATTGAAGAAGAGTTCAAGTTCAGGTGAAGGTGTTACAATCTTCAAAAATCATGAACGAACAGGTGTGCACAGTTTGTGCACATACAAGTCGCCTAATAACCACGAGTTGTCGACTAATGAGACTAGTCGACTAATGACATTTCAGGAGTCGACTGATGTGATTCATTAGAAACTGAGTACATCCAGTAGTCAACTGTATAGTCGAATAATGAGCAGGATTAGTCGACTAATAAGTTTGACAAGTTGACTAATCATCATACTGTCAGCTTTCTTTTAACGGATCTGATTGTTGTTTGAGTTTTACTCGAGTTTTTTATTTCTCTGAGACAGTGTTATTCGTAGTGGTGGAGTTTGTGTTAGACTAGGATGATCGTAGGAGTCTATAAATATCCCCTAGGGGTGGCCTTTGAAGACAAGTGAAGTGTAAATCTTGTTTCCACCATTGAGAGTTATGAGAGGAGAGAATTCTTGTAACTCTTGTTATTTTCTTCCTTGTTTTCATTGTAATTTCTCCCCTCCTCCGCGTGAAAGTAGGTACACTTGTCGAACTATATTACATCTGATGTTCTTATATTTTGTGGTGATTAGTTTTTATTAATTGCTGGTGATAGCTCGCTACTACGCTTCCGTTGATGAGTCTCTCGATGTGTTCTCTTATTATGTCAACGTTTCACAACAAGTGGTATCAGGACATTTCTGAGGTTCACAACATTGGGTTTCCTAGCCAAGAAGTGGAAATGGCTGGACTTTGAAGGTTTTGGATTAGAGTTAGAATTACCAAGCAGTTGTTGGGAAAGTTGTATGGTCCATATGTCGGATTTATGTCCAAAAACTTGAACACATGCATGATCAAATTACAAGAATAATAGATCAATGGAGAGAAGCATATACACTTGCATCAAACCAAACATAAAAACAACAGAATAAGAACATCTCACAGCTCATAGTGATCGTTGTGTTCTTGTAACACCACTCCGACCTTCGATCGAACCCTCACGATTTGTGATTCTTTCCCCGTTCGTCTCCATGGCCTTTCCCTGTCATCTAGATCGGATCTCTAGGTTTTATAATTTACCCTAAGTTAAACAAGTTCTCCTTAGTGATGAAATGATGGAGGAGAGATCTGTAAGGATTTCTCTTTCTCCTTCCTCTGAAGAAGGATTATAGACTTTTCTTATGCAACTATATTACCTCCAATTCTTTTCTCATGAAAAGCTTTTCTTGGCCTTCTCTAATGAAGAGTATACATATAGAGCCAATCACCAAAAACCCTAAATTTAGTGGGCAACAAAGTGGGGGCATAATCTTAGTCGTTGATCACACTCTCATGATTAGATTAGAACTCCTCTCTCAATCACCACTCCCTGTTAGGAGTTCCCCGATGATGGTAACTCAGAAAGAGAGAGAGGGGGGGGAGGAGAGAGACCCAATGATGGTAACTCTGTGTGTGTGTGTGTGTGTGTGAGAGAGAGAGAGAGAGAGAGAGAGAGAGAGATTCCCCAATGATGGTAACTGAGAGAGTGAAAGAGTGAGAGAGAGAGAGAGAGAGACCTAGGACCCCCGGCTTTGGCCTACAACAACCACTTAGCGATATCATTGTTCAGACTAGAATAGGAAATCGAGATTTGGTTGACACAAGTATTTGGATTTTCTCGCCTTCCAAGAAGAGGAAGTGGCTAGACTTTGAGCTTTTTTGTATCAACCACTACGTTTTCAATCCTGTGGATGCCTCTTTTAGTCTTCCTTTCTTTTGGCATTCTTTTCCTTTCTTTCTCCCTTTTGTTTGTTTGATCTTGGTAGTTATATGTTGCTCTGGTTGCTATGTATGAGGTGCCCACCATATTATCAATTATTGGGTCTCAATATAAATCAGCTGTTAAGCATTAACTAGACTCAAATTATAACCAAACCTATTTGGTGCATGCACGGAAGCAAAATAATGCAATGCTGGATGAGAATGCAAATCGGCATCAACTATGTGCACGGCTACTTTAACTACATACATGCATATAGGTTTCAGGAACGTTAAAAACTTACAATATACACACGTAGTCACCGTTTTTGACCCTATCGACATCACGACACGTGTCCTACTACTTCAGAGGAACCTCAAACGGCCAACAGCCATTCTACCAACAGGATCAACACAAGCTGAAAAGATCTCGGGGTCCCTCTCAGGGACCACATCGATTCGGAGCCACCAATCCGGATCTTCAACCCAGTCGGAGTTACTCAACTATTCGGAGGTTTCAGTCTCTGAAACAAAGATCCACTCTAAGGATCCTTCAGTCTCCACGCAAGGATCTACTCCGAAGACTTTCGCTTCCACTTCAACGACATATCAGCAACGCGATTTTCGCAAAATTTCAGAATTGGTTATGTACTATGATCTTTTCCCACGCTTCAGATGTTGTACAGCTCAGGCGCGATCAGAACTATTACATGGTCTGTAAATATGTGGTTCAAACAGTCGCGGATAGCGGTGAATCGTTCTGCGCGTCAATCTTAACAACCCAAGCGAACGGTTATAGATAACAGCAAATTCTCTTGTGTGTCTATCTAAATCAGGTGAAACAGTTATGATTCAGAGATCGTGCAATTACGTGAATCTTTGTTATCTTCATCTGTTGTTGATCAACGCTAATACAACAATAGAGAAACACCGAGTTGAAGACTCGACAGCAAAAACATAGAAGATCTACCACTAATAAAAAATTGAGACTAATCACCACACAACCAAAAAACATCAGATTTGACGTAGTCCGGTAAGAGTGCCTACGTTCACGGAAAAGAGGGAAGAAACTTTATTGAAAACAGAGAAGCAAATATAAGAGTTGCAAGAAGATTTCTCTCTCACAAACTTTCAATGGTGAAATCTTTCATAAACTTAAACTTTTCTTGACTTGCCTTCAAAAGGCCACCCCATGGGGTTTATATATGCCATAGGATGTTCTTAGTTTAACCCAAACTTCAACAATCCAATCAGCACTTCCTCAGAAAAAGAAGAAAACTCGAATCCAAATTGAAAGCAGAACCCGAAAAGAGAATTGCCAGAATCTGATACTAGTTAACTAGACCATAGTATAAGTCGACTAATAACATGTATTAGTCTACTATACCTTTTTATTAATCGACCACTATGACAAAATCCGAGAACCCAGATCTCTTTTGGTCAGCACTAGTCGACTATATCAAAGTATAAGTCGACTAGGATAAATCATTAGTCGACTAATACGACTTATAAATCGACTTATAACATGCATAAATCCTGTACACGTCCGTGCTTGATTTCTGAAGCTTATAACACCTCCACCTGAGCCTGTATTCATCTCCAATGAATATGATTCTCCATCATAACTCATGTTCATTGAGTCACTTCGTAGAAATTGACTTCTGCTTTATTCACTATGCTCTCTGCCCTCTTTTGTGACTTTACATGGTTCCCTCTCAAGAGCCCGTCTCCACCTTATCTGAGAGAACCTTGATAAAGTTCAGAGATGCTCTGAACTTCTGCACTGGGATGGTCTTCATCATCATGTCCGTTGGATTCTTCTTCGTGCTGATCTTCACCAGGTCGATCAACTTGTCATTTACGACCCACTGACATATCTTATGATACCTTACATCAATGTGCTTCATTATTTTATGATACCTGTGATCCTTCGCAAGATGAATAGCACTGACTGTCGCAATGAATCCGAACTGAACCAGCATTATACCAAAAGTCTCGACCAATTCACTCAACCATAAAGCTTTCTTTGTCGCCTCAACTGTAGCTATGTACTCTGCCTCTATTGTTGAAAAAGTAACAATATCTTGCAGCTTGGTCTTCCAACTAATGACGCACTCAGCTACCGTGAATACATAGCCCATCGTAGATCTTCGCTGATCAAGATCCCCTTTATAATCTGCATCAAAATAGCCTTGTAATACCCTAGACTTTCCCCTTTTCAATCTCTAGAATACCTAGCCTAGTCTCACAGTCTCTCGCAGATATTGTAGCACCCACTTCACCGCTTTTCAATGTTGCTTTTCTGCATTTGATATGAACCGACTTACTATACTAACTGCATAGGCTAAGTCAGACCTAATACAGACCATAACATACATGAGCGATCCCACCGCACTACAATATAGTACTCGAGATATCTCTTCTTATCTTCTGGTGATTCAGGACACTACCTGGAGGAAGGTTTCAAGTGACCTACCAAAGGAGTGGTAGTCGGTCTTACTTCTGCCATGTTGAATCTCTCCAACACCTTGAGAATGTAGTTCTCTTGAGATAGCCAAAGTCTGCCTGAGCCTCTATATCGAGTAATCTCCATGCCTAAGATCTTCGTGGCTTCTCCCAAATCATTCATGTCAAATTCATTTTTGAGCTGAGCTTTAAGTTTCTGAATATGTGCCTTATTTCTTGCAGCAATCAACATATCATCCACATATAACAACAAATATGTCGGATCATCATTCTGCTTGAAATAGACACAAGTGTCAAACTCACATCAATTGTATCTGGTCAAGATCCCCTCCAGCTCACAGTGTAGAAACGTTGGTTTGATATCCATATGCTCCAACTCTAAATCAAACTGAGTTATTATGGCCAATAACATTCGTATAGACGTGTGCTTGACTATAGGAGAGAAGGTCTCATTATAGTACCCTCCTTCTGAGCATATCCTTTAGTAACTAACTTGTCCTTGTACTTCTCATTGTCCTTCTTACAGAAGATCCATCTGCTACATATTGCCTTGGAGTTCTTTGAAAATCTTTCAATTTTCATGTTTGATTTCTATCCCAAGACTTCATCTCCTGCTCTATGGCTGTAATCCACCTGTCATGGTCATCTGCCTCGATTGCTTTCCTGTAACTGCTAGGATCCCCTGTTTTTATTACTAATGCGAACGAGATATGATCATCTTTCCAACCATACCTTGTTGGCAGCGTCATAACTCTGATTGACTGCCTCAAGGGTCTAGATTGTTCTTGAGTAGCCTCCTGTTTGTCTCCATCTGAATCTGAAGAGGGCTCATCTTACCCATCAAGCCTTTTAGGGTTCTCTGAGAACTCAACTTTCTTTTCCTGAGTGTCTACCGAACTATCTGGAGCTCCACCTTGCGCATTATCCTCCATCTTTGACTTTTCTTGTAACATTGATTTTTCGTTAAGGACCATATCTCTGCCAGTAAAGGTGCGCCCTTTTTCGGGATCCCAAAGCCTGAAATCCTTGACTCTTTTGGTGAAACCGATGAAGATATACTTCTTAGACTTGGACTACGGTTTGTTCCTTTTCTAACTATCAACCAAACTATACACGGGGCAACTGAAAATTCGTAAGGTTGAATAATCTACAGACTCTCCTCGCCATATTTTCTCTGGAATCTGAAAATCAACGGCTATTGATGGTGACCTGTTTATTAGATAACTCACATGATTCACCGCCTTTGCCCAAAATCCTTCTGAAATGTCAGCTTGTAACCTGATACTGCGGGTATATTCTGTAAGTGTTTGATTCATGTGCTCTGCTACTCTATTCTGTTCTAGTCACCGTAGAATACTTAGCTAGTGTTCAATGCCCTTGCCTACTAAGTAAGCTTTGAATTTCGTGGAGGTATACTCTCCTCTATTATTGGATTTCAAGACTTTCACCTTTCGCCCCTTCTGATTCTCCACTATAGTTTTTCATTCCTAGAACTTCTAAAATACTTTTGATTTTTTCTTCAAGAAGTATACTCAAACTCTCCTGGAGAAATCATCTATGAATGTAATATAGCAGCTAGCACCCCAATGGATGCTACTGGCGAAGGTCCCCATACATTAGTGTGTATGAGATCTAGCAAGCCCTTTGTCATGTGTTGTGATATAGAGAAAGCTACTTTATATTACCTACCCATGATGCAAAATTTACAAAGATCAAGTTTATAATATTTGATACTTGGTAGAGCACCTTTGTTGTGTAGGGCTTGAAGAGCTCACTCGCTTATGTGTCTAAGACGCATGTGCCAAAGTCATACAGTATCTTTCTTCTTCGTTGCTGCTGAAACATCACCAACAATAATACTTTCTGTTAACTTGTACAAGTTTGCAGTTCATTCTCCTTTGAGAATAGTCATAGAGCCCTTGGTAACTTGATACGTCTATCTATACCTAAAAACTTTTACCCGGAGCTTCCAAAGCTCCCAATAAGAGAAGATTCTTTCTTAAATCTGGAACTTGACGTACGTTTGTAAGGGTTCGAACCTGTCTATCAAACATCTTCATACAGTTATTGTCAATGCCAACTGCTTGTTTTTACCCATCAGGACAGAGCCTCAATTGTAAGGATTATAAGTACTAAATCACTCTATTTTTTTGCACAGTAGTGTGTGCACGTCAAGTCAAGTAACCAAGCATCTGAGTATTTTTTCTTTCCTGACTTAGCCGTCAAGACATCATATGGATTCTCATCTGCTTTTTCAATAACACCAGCTTGATCTGACTTTCTACTGATACTAACGCTATTAGAATCCTTATCGTCTTTCTTCTTCAGTATCTTCTTTTATTTCATACAATTTTTCTTAATGTGCTCCGATTTCTTACAAAATAGCAAGCAAAATTGTTAGAATCCTCTGAATCCCTTTTGGGTCCCCTACTCTGTGATCTCTCCCTTTGGCCCTTGACAACCAGTCCTGAGACCTCCTCTGTTGAATTTGTCTTTTTCATCAGCTCGTTATTTTAGAGCATTTGTCCGACATCTTCTAACTCTAAGGTCTCCTTACCATATATGATGGTAGTTGCCAAGTGGACATAATTTGATGGAAGAGAAGAGAGTAACAGAAGAGCTTTATTTTCTTCTTCTAGTTTAACCTCCAAAACCAATAAATTGCTTAAAATTCTATTAAATTATTAAGATGTTATCGAATAAGCGTACCTTCCTTCATCCGAAGGCTATATAATTGCTTCTTCATGAAGAGCTTGTTCGACAAACTCTTCGTCATATAAAGGCTCTCCAGCTTACATCAAAGATCAGCAGTTGTCTCCTCGTTTATGACATTGTAGAGGACCTTATCTGATAGGCATAGTATGATCATCGCATTTGCACAAAAGTTGATGTCGTTCCACTCATCATCCTCCATCTTCGATGGCTTCTTCTCACTACCAAGTAAGACCTTGTGTTTATGCCTTTCTTTACGAGCAACAATGTTACTATCATCTTCTCCAATAAGAAGTTGAATTTTTCATCGAATTTTCCCACCTCAAACTTGATTGTCATAGTCATCTTTCTATCCATTGCTCTTATACCAATTATTGTTGATCAATATCGTTACAACAAAAGAGGAGCACCGAGTTGAAGACTAGACAGAGGACATATAGAAGATTTATCACTAACAAGCAATTAAGGCTAATTACTACACAACTAAAGAACATCAGATTTAACGTGGTTTGGCAAGAGTGCCTAAGTCCACAGGGAGAAAGGGAGAAACTTTATTGAAAACAGAGAAGAAAAATATAAGAGTTATATGAAAATTTCTCTCACACAACTCTCAATGGTGGAATCTTCCATAAACTTGACTTGACTTGCATTCAAAAGGCCACCCCAAGGGGTTTATATAGGCCTTAGGATGATCCTAATCCAACCCAAATTTTAACAATCCAATCAACACTACCTTAGAGAAAAGAAGAAAACCCGAATCCAATCCAAACTGGAAACAGAAATAGAAAAGAAAACTGTCAGAAACCTGACACTAGTCGACTAGACCCTAGTATAAGTTGACTAATAATATGTATTAATCAACTATGCCCTTTTATTAGTCGACTAATTTGACAAAATTCGAGAACCCCAACTCACTATTAGCCAGCACTAGTCGACTATACCAAAGTATAAGTCGACTAGGCTAAATCATAAGACGGCTAATACGACCTATAAGTCGACTTATAACATGCACAAATCATGTACACTTCCGTACTTGATCTCTGAAGCTTGTAACACCTCCACCTGAACCTGTATTTTTCTCAAATAAATATGAGGCACTTAAAATACTAACACCATCCTCACTAATAACCCTGGCAGGCATAAATACAGGTTCCTTTCCATCGAGAAGAGGTTGGCTTCTAATTATCACGAAAAACCACCACGTACAAGCATTTTCTTTACTTTTTCTCAGCAAAAATACTCATTCTGATGTCCGAGGATTCTTGACATGCACTATACCGGTGCTCCCAACCTAAAAAGCGTTTTATATGCTCAAATTTTTAGCACCTAACTTTATTTTTTCCTCTTCATCCCCTTCTTTACTTACTAACAACTAGTCCTTAATCCTTATTTTTTTTTAGAAGTAGTCTTAATGATACTCATGCACACAAACTATCCATGACATAAAAGTTTTCTATAAGCAAATCAGGTAGATGATAGCACCTTTCCATGCATGAATGTTGGAATATAAAGCACATAGATGTTTATGTAAAGCGTCGCCGAAATCCTCTTGACATTAACGAAACAAAATCTACAGAGGATGTTTAAGCAAAGCGTAAAAGGAAACAAGATGAAAAATGATATATATGTTTAAGGTCATAAATAATATAAAGTTGCATTGTTACCATCATTTAAATTTTATTATTATATTACTATTTTTTTTATTTACATATTACTTAAGTACGGATTCTATTGTAAATTTAATTACTTGAAATGTTTATTTATGTCATGTTTATCAAATCTTGCAAGATCAAATTAACTTCTCATTTTATTTTACAGTTGTACCAAACAGTACAATTGACAATATACATTTTCAATTGCACTTTCATATTACCAGCTATACACTTGAAAATTTTACTTGCAGATAACTTTTTTACAACTATAAAATGATTTCTTACTCATAACTTGTACTTGTGGGAAAAATTAGGTGGGTCCCTTGTTAGTTCAATTTAGGTGGGTCCCTTGTTAGTTCAATAGAACATTCTTTAATTACAGAACCACCTTTCAATTATCTTCCTTAGTTAAATACCAATTAGACTGGTATAAGTCAGTCTTAATATACTGAATATCTGTATAACCCCTGTATAACTTTCTTGGTTAAACACCAATTAGTCTTAATATACTGAATATCAGTACAACCCCTGTATGTCAGTCTCAATATACTGAATATCAGGGGTTAACCAATTAGACTGGTATAAGTCAGTCTCAATATACTGATTTTCAGTATAACCCCTGTATAAAGTACTGTGAGGTACGTACCTGATATAAGTCAGTCTCAATATACTGAATATCAGTATAACCCCTGTATAAAGTACTGTGAGGTACGCTTATAACGAATCTCCTTAAGAGAATTAAGTCAACACTGCTTCACGGAATCTGTTGCACACCTGTGAGACCCGGTTCAAAAAGAACCCGAACCGCGCATGCTCGTGTGGGCATGATTTCCGACATGGTTTCCCCTAATCGCGTGCGAAAACTCGAAGTACCCAAAGGGCACACCCTTTGTTCCCATTTTTCTCTATTTAAACACTTCAAACTTTCATCGCATAAAAATGTGCGACTAAATGCTTTTATCTACCTTTAGTCTCTTTTTGGCTTGTGAATTAGGCAAACTTTAGACTTGAATATCTCATTCATTCGAATTCGGAATTGAACATATGAATATACCACGTTCATCCCCAATGGAAGGAGAATACACTCTAACCATTATCCAATTAATTCTATCAACAGATCTCACCGTAATTCAATTCAAAGATTAACATTTAATTCTTCATATTTCCCAACATCCTTTTTGTCCCATCCCATAAAATCAGTCACATGCTTTTAACTTATGTTCCTTTTTATCACAAGTAACATATAATGCATACATTCACTGAAGTTCCACCTCTTCTGTTCTCGCAGAAATTACTTGTGGAAGTATAACGCATTAATCTACTGCTCTCAGCAGTCTTTAATTTGATCAAGCATAACGTTCACCAGGTAGGTAGTCAAATTTTTCATATCGCCTATTTTATTTCCATGAGTAGAGTTTGGCGAACAGATGACAGCAAAGATGAAGTAAATAGATGAAAGAGAGGAAGAAACAAAGTAAGAAAGGAGAGAGAAGGGACCACTGCCTCTTGTGTTCACAACACTTCAGTGTAAAAAAAGCCTGAAAGTTTATTGAACATCATTTAAGCTTTGCCCTCTCAAGTGTTATCTAGTTATCAGCCTCCCTTTTTAGATGCATTCATTATTCAAAGCTTTTATTGCAAAAGGGGAATTTGTCCCTCAAAGGGATGACAGCCCCAATTAGTCTCTCAATTTATATCCCCATTAGCTTACTTTTTAAAGGTTCGACCTTTTACTAAATCCCAAGGTCTTCAAGTAAATGATGAATCTATGGTAGTTCTTTTTACTATAGAAATTTTGCAATAATAAGGTCTGGACCACTCACAAGATTGTGAGATTTGAGTTATAGAATGTCTCAAGTTTGAACCAGACTATGATTTTGTTCAAGAGGAGGATAAAAATAGAGAAGAAGACACAGAAATTTTGGATATGATGCCTCTATGAAAAAAGTTTTTAGATATATATACTTTTCAGTAGTGGTCAGATTTTTACCTTCGTCAAGATCATGATACGTATCCGGACACCTAGAGACTCCAGTTCCTTGCCAGCAGGCCAAGCTCACTTGCAAGCCTGACGTGAGCCCAAGAGAAAACCTCAGGCCTTGCCCTGAGCTCACATCAGCTTAGACATTACCTGCTCGGGTCCATCACTCAAATGGAGATGCACGCTCTCCGAGACCTCACAATTGTTGGCCCAAAGGCCCTTCACTCCAGTTTCACTATAGTTTTGATGATGATTAACTCATATAGTTATAGTTTACTAATAATCTTGTGACATTTAGTTTCAGATAATTAATCAAGATATTAGTAGGTGTTTAGCTTCAACAAAGGAGTTTTGGAGCTATCACATGTAGATTCAAGAGCTCGCGCGTCAAGATCGCATCTAACACTCGGTTGGAGTCAAGCTCGTTGGATCGCATTTGGATCGAGTCAGCTTGGAGATAAGAAGACTTTGGTTTGTTTAGTTTAGTTTGTGCTTAGATCTTGTGTAAAAATTAGATAGTGTTGATATGTTCAAGTTCACATACACACACAAGTTTAAACTTTATTGGTTTTGGTTTTCGGTTTAACCGGTTTTGGATTTCATGTCAAAAATATAAATAGATATCTTTATATGTATATTTGATTCTATCCATATACAATATGCTTCAAAGTTGTTTCAATATCATATTTTTGTATTTACATGAGTTTTGGAGAAAACGGAAGTTTGGTTTTTAGAAAATACCGTTTTTATTTAAAAGCCTAATTTTCATATCACAAAAATGGTTCAAATAGTAGGTAATATGTGTTGAATTTTAGTCACACATATTTGTATTTTAAAGATCTTATAAGAACATATTTTTGTGGAATTTATGTGATTTTATGGGATTTAATTGAAAATAAAAAGACAAGTTTTCAATCCCTGAAAATATATGACCTGGCCTTCTGCCGGTCAACCGGACAGTCGACCGAGGCAGAAGTCGGTCGACTGGTCCAGTCGACCGATGTGCACGAACGTGCACATGCCATTTGGCTGGAGGGTTGATCGACCGACCCGGTCGACCGCTAGAGAGCTCTGCTCTCTGGATCTGGCCCCGGTCGACCGGGCGATCGGCCGGCAGAGAGCTTCTGCTCTCTGTATCCAGACCTCGGTCGACCGAGCGGTCGATCGGTGGCTCAACGGTCATAAAAATGACCGTTGGCCGGTCGACCGGAAGGGCAATTTTGCCCTTGCCAGACTGCCAACGGGCAGATTTTTGGGTGGTTTATAAATAGCCCCCTCTTTGGCTAATTTCAGTATGAATTTCAAGAGCAAATTTTTCTATCTTTCCTAATGTTTTAGCAACAAGTTTTTAAAGAGTTTTTGGGCTTAAAGATTTTAGTTTTATTTGTTTTAAAGGGTTGAAAAATTCAAAGAAGAAAAGAGAAGTCTTTGGGAATTGTTTTTTATCTTCATTTCTATTTTACCCTAGAAGTTTTTTCAAGTATCTTCTTTGTATCTTTGATTTTCAAACTCTTTATTTTCTCACACTTGAGCTATCATATCTATCATATCTATAGGATCTTGTTTTTGGTGAGAAAATTGGTTTGTGGTCTTTGAGATCACCAAGAGTTGTAAACCTTCTTTTATTTGGGTTTGTTGGTATCCCTCTTGTGTAGAGGTGATTATGGAGGTTGAGTTTGAGTTGGTTGTTATCCCTCTAAATGTAGAGGTGATTGAGGTTGGAGTTTTGGCTTTGTGTCATGTCCCTCTAGTGAGAGGTGATTGTTGTTTCGCTTAGTGCCCTATCTCTCTATTGAGAGGTTGATCTTGTATGGCTTAGTGCCTTGCCTCTTGTATAGATGTTGTTGTTGTTTGAGAGAGGAGTTGTGTACTCCAAAGTTGTATTACCCAAATTCTCAGTGGAGGTTCCCTGTGTGGGAAGTCCTGTGTGGACGCTATAGTAGAAATCCTTCTATGTGAAGGCGGGGACGTAGAGCTGGGTGCTCGAACCTCGAAACATATCTTTGTGTTTGCGTTTGATCCACTATCTCTAACTCTCTCTCTCTCTTATATCTTGCATTGATTCATATTGCTCATATCTTATATGTTTGATATTGTTTGTGTGTGCCTATACTTGTGTTGAACCAAGAGAGCTTCATATAGCACCTCAACTCTTATTTAGAGGAATTTAGTGGAGATAGTTTAGAGCCTTTCACCGGGAATTCGGCTACACTCTTTGGTTACACTAAGGTGTTGCAATTTGTTTTTAATTCTGCATCATTTATCATTAGATTAGCCTTACACCTATTCACCCCCCTCTAGGTGTACTTACAACAACTAGTACAAGGATCCTCTCCTATCGGTACAAGGGCCCTTCCTGGAGCCACTCAAAACTCCGATATAAAGACCCTGCAGACTTGCTACTACTCTGTCACTTACAGTTGGACAACACGATCCTCGTGATTCACGGATCCAGCTACGCTGCTAGATCATTATCACTTTTTAAACGTTGTAACGCTCCTATATCAATGCAGGTAGTTATGAATAGTGGTGGATATATCTGCATGGCGATTCTACAATCAAGCAGCGCGATCTAGGTGGTTATAAAGAGATCATAACGTACAAATTATGCAGTTATGAGGCTCCGAGATATCCGCACCCATGAAGACAGCTCAGACGAGTATAAATATTTCTCCTTCTCCATCAAGAAGGGCGAAACTGATTACCTAAAGCTCTAGCAGCTTAGATCTGATTTAAGAAAAAATCTAGAACTTACAATCGCAGATCACCCTGCCGAATTCATTGTAATTGTCATACATTGTAGTGAATTCTATCTCTCTCCGTAGTTTTTTCTCTTTCAGGTTTTCTATGTAAATCTTTATTGCCTGTGATTGCTACACGTATCCGCTTACTTACAAACTAATTTACAACTCGTGGCGTGAAAAAATCCCCACGAATTTTCCTCCATACTTTCAAATCTCACTTAGTTAGAAATTTATCTTTCAAATTATTGATATTGTCAATTCAGAACTAATATTAGATATGAATTTCTAAAATCCAAAAAAATTGAAGGATGATTGACAATTGGGGTTGTTTAGATTTAACGAAGTGGGCGGAAGTGAGGAAGCGGGAAAGTGTCATTTCTCACTTTCGCTATCCATCCAAACACTGAAAATGGAAAATAAGAATCCTTTTTCTTTTCTCTTTTTCCTTTTACACAACCATTTTCTCAATTTCAGGATGCTAAATCTCATTTGTAGTAAGTTGTAACTCAATGTAGTTAATTTTGTAGTCATGTAAATCTCACTTGCATTCTAATTACACTCTATTTTTTTCATAATTAATTTTTTTAATATTATTTTATGATTAACTTTGTGGTTAACTTTTCCTCTTCCACTTCTGCATTACAACCAAACACCGAAAAATATAATATACTTTTCCACTTCTACTTCTCAACTACCAACCAAATAAAGGAAAAGATATACACAAGTTCATATTTTTCAAAAGGAAAAAAACCCTACTTCTCACTTCCTCACTTTCGCCCACTTCCTTGAATCCAAACAACCCAATATCAATGATGTTTTGGGAAAGAAATACTAAATCTATGAGATTTGAGGGTTATATTTTAGTTGGAGGTATAGTGTTTTTCCAACTACATGTAACTTCAATTTCTGTAGTTGGAACATACGATCATGTATTTGGTTTGAAAACTTGTAGTTGCAAACTCTAACAACAAGAAAAAGAAAATAATTGTTTGGGTCAATCCAAATTAAATTAGTATTGCATAAAGTTGCTAAAAATGTTGATGTCGCATGCTTCTTTTACTTTTTTCATTATACTTAATTGTTGTAGTTGGAACTACAACTAATTTGATCGAAGTTCCAATTACAACAAATAGACATAAAATCGAACTACATGCAATTTTAACTATATCAAAACAAACAATAGGTTGTCATCCATTATAGTTGAAACCAGTGGCGGACACATAATGTTTTTCCAGTGTGAACGTAAATACAATAAGAATTTCAGTGTGAGCGTAAAGGTAACATGATAAGAGAGAAAAAAGGTAAAAAATAATGTTACTCCCACTAAGACTTGAACTTGTGTGATCTCTAATAACTTAGTTTTATAAGTTATCACTTGAGTCATAGCTCAGAAGTATTTTTATGCTAATAAAAATATTTTAAAAAAAAGAGATTATATATAAAAAAAAATTACAAGTTGTATGTATTATTCTATTATTTTATAAAATTCAGTATTTCACTGTCTCATTGAAACTACTCTGTTTGGTTGTCGTAATTGGCCGTAATTCGTAAGTTGTAATTGGTAAAGTCTTTTAAATTTATAAATGAGTTATATGCATATAAGCTTTATTGTGTTTGGTTGGTAATATAAAGTTGTAAGTGGAAAAGTGTATTGTGCTTTACGGTGTTTGGTTGTCGTAATGTGTAAGTCGTAAGTGAAAAAGTTGATCACAAAATTAACTATTTGGTGATTTAAAAAGTTATAATATTGCAAATAAATATTAAAAATGCTAAATATTAAAAAAAATAATATTAACATAAAAAAATAATATAAATTTGTATGACTACAAAATTAACTGTAACTGGGCTGTAAGTGAGTGGTAATTGGGTTGCAAGTGAGGGGTAATTGGGTTGTGTAAGTCTTTTACAAATTACAGTCCAAACAAACGCCGTAGTTATAACTGGGTTGTAAGTCATTTACGAATTACGGACTTTCACGCGAAACAAACGGCCCCGTACACGTAGTTCCAACTAGAGTCACCCAAACAGTCTTAAACGTTTGATGCAACATCCAGCGAACTCAGATAATTAATGTCATTAAGCTTGGAAATTTCAAAAACGGTTAGTCATGAGGGAGTTAGCTTTAGGTGTGACTTGGAAAGTTGGTATCTTCCATTTCAAATTAAAAAAAAAATCAAAAATCAAAAATAAGAAAAAGTGGGGAGTACTTTCATTGCTTTGGGGCAAGAATGGAAATGATTAGAACTTGATTGCAGAGCAGACTAAACTCAAGCTTCAAAAAGCTTAGTAGCCGGCACATGTGGAGTTGTTTCTGGTAAAAGTTAACAGTGACATGAACGAAGCATCTTGAGGTTTCATTTTTAAAATTTACTTATTATCAAGTGGAGTGGCTCAATTTTTTAAATATTTAAGATTATTTAATTATTTTGTACAAAATTAATTATTTTGAGTTATTACCCGTAAGATTTATATGGTCACAAAATTAACTATACCGCTATGAAAGTTGAAAAATAATTGTGTAAAAAAAAAGTGAAAAAGAAAATCAGTTTTTCTATTCGTTGTTTGGATGGACAATAGAAGTGGAAAATGAGGTCTCTCACTTCCTCACTTTCACCTCTAGCCAAACAGCCCCTTAGCCATCATTTACTATAATAGTAAACATTTAACTAATACTTAAGAAGAAAACAATAACTTAAAGTAGGTAAAGCATGCGAGTTGTGATAAAAAGATCACAAATTCAAATTATGTCGGTGCATGTTACTAACATTATTAGAGCTAACTATGCAAAAAAGTCATGATCATTTTTGTTAGGAATTAAATAAAATATTTTTTTGGGGAAAGATGGGATTATGCCTCGGTAAAATATATTAAAAAATGAAAAATGAGAGGTTACAGGGGGATTAAATAAAATACTTAAAAAGAAAACAAAATTTCTCTCTGCATAGACAAACTTGACTCTGTTACCAATTGAAGAACCTTTAAGTTTCATCTTAAAAAAATTAACTTATTTAGTGAAGTAATCTAAATTTCTATACATTCCAAATCTTCTCCGGATCTAGTCGACATGGGACTATTTGACCGGCCCAAATCTCAACAATGAATGGCAAGTGGTAACTTAATCTCCACTCATAACTGCGTTGTTCAGTTTTGGTTTGCTAAAAAAGGATTTTTTATCTGCTCATTACAAGGTCATAATGACGAAACCAATTTAATCTCGGAAAAGCTTCTTCAATTTACAGGAAAAAAAGATGCCAATCTACAGATAAATAAACCAAAAATATATATATATCTTCATTGACGACATGGGACATGTCCATGTCTGCTTGTGATGTGAGGTTTCATAGCCAAGGACAAACACACTACAATTCGAGAAATGACCCATGTTGGAGAACAAGTTACCGAACTATAATGCTTTCATTAATCATCAATTACCCATGATGAGAAGCTTCAAAAAAAAAAAAAAGGCAACAGAAATCACTAATACTCACCCTTTTTCTTACAATATTTTTAATTCTATGGAAAATACACTCTTACAATATATCGAATCACACTCCATTGATTAAGAAAGAGCAACTCTCTCTCTCTGTTTGCTTTCTCTCCCCCCCTCTTGAAGCTCTCAGGCAGCACACGAGTTGAGGCCCAGGCATCCTGACCACAGATTCTTCAGCAATCTCTTCTGCACGAACCAAGTAGAGACCACCAGCCTTAATTTCATGATAAAATTGGTGAAAAGCAAGAGAGAGGAGAAGAAAAGAAGAGAATATACCCTCTTGGGCTTTTGATAGAGGAGCTCGGGGGGGATTTTGTAGAGGTCCTCATCCACAGCCTTTGGGACCTTGCTGCTGGGTTTCCTTGGGCTCTGTGATCGTGGGGTCAAGTCATACACCCTCCCCTGCTTCTTCACTTGCTGCTGCTGCTGCTGCTGCTGTGGCTCTCCTGCTGATTTTTTCCCCTAATATTGCAACTCAACTTAATATTGGGAGAGCAAAAGGAAAAATGGAAAAAAGAGCAGTAGTGGAGGATTGGAACCTTTCTGTGGTTGTGGTTGCTGTGATGGTGGGGGTGAGAGTAGTGGTAATTAGTTGCAGGCTTGAGAGGAGCAACAGGGATCTTGAAGAGATCAGCGTCCTCAGCAAAATGGCCTCGGATCAACCCTGCTTGCATCGCGGACTCGAAGTATTGAGTAATGGGCATCTCGTCGCAATGTTCCCAGCTCCCAAATGCTGGAATCTGCACCCTCTTCATGTTGCTGTACTCCTAAAACAACAACAACAACAACAACAACACACAGAATTAGCAAACAACAGGACAATTACAATCAGAATCAGAATTATATATAGAAGGCTCACCCCCATTGTCTCTTTGAGAGAGAGAGAGAGAGAGAGAGAGTGGGGAGATACTAGGAAATGAGGTGTTCCAACGTAATAAAAAACTAGAAAGCAAGACAGAGTTAACAGAAGACACAGAGAGAGAGAGAGAGAGAGAGAGAGAGGTCCTTCTCTGAAGAAGAAGGGAATGAAGAGAGCTGGTGGTAGTGCGCTGTCTTTATCCATACGGGACCCCTTGCTGCTTTTATTAGGCATGGCTTGGCCCTTTGCTCTCTCTCTCTCTCTCTCTCTCTTCTAACGTCAACTCCCAACATGGCCCAGGCCTCTGGCCCCCAATGTCCTTGCCTCGATCGATGCCCCTCTCTCTCTCTCTCTCTCTCTGCACTTATCCCCATGCTTTACAGTGTGTGTGTGTGTGTGTGTGAGAGAGAGAGAGAGAGAGAGAGAGAGAGCGGGGCACTCACAGAGGCAAGGACTTTAGGGGCCTGAGGCCTGGGCCATGTTGGGTGTTGACGTTTTTACCGTCTCGAGCTCTGGATTTGGACGCAGAAGAGAAGCGTTTCACCCCTCTCCAATGTACTCTCACGTGAACTCCCCTTGGCCCTTTCCTCCTCCCCCCCCTCCCAGTTAAGTAACAACTCTGACAGTTATCAAATTGCTTGCGTTGAACAGATTAAGCCCTAGGAATTGGGCAGGAAGCATCTGCAGCCCTGCAAGCGCGGCTTAATTTGTGTGAAGGCGATTCAGATAGCTGCCGCAGGACTGAAGGAAGACCTCTCCTTCGGCAGAGAGAGGCTCGCAGCTTCTGAGATCACTCAAAGGGACACATGCTTTGTCTCTTGGTGGTAGTGTGCGAGTCTACCCGCATCTGTTGGATCTACAGCTGGCGTTGCTGGGACTTTGAGCCATTTGGCCTCCCTTTCTCTCTCTCTCTCTCTTATTCAATGGGATTGACAACAGCCTTCATCTGTGCTTACCAATAGTCAGCCTTTTGCTGGGGCTCTCACAACAGTGACATTGACCATTAGAGAGTCGAGAGTGAGCGCATTTAGCTCCTTAAGAGCTGGGAATTTGCGTTTGCGGTGAGCAAAGAAAACTCTGTCGGCATCTGACATGTGCATCCAGCAATAGATATTTTCTTTCCCCAGTAAATAGCCTGTACCAAATTTGATTGAAATGATATTTTTCTTTCTATTAAGAAATGACCAAGACGAATTTAATGACGTGATATTCTCATAAACCTAGTTATTTATGATACTTGAGAGATTAATAGTTTAGCAAACAAGGTTTTGTGCTCAAAGTCTCTTGTCCAATGAAAAGAGTGAGATCGAAGATAAAACTTTGTCATCTATGTCTGATGGAAAAGATACATTGAGGAATATTATAATAAAGCACACTTGAGTCCATATGTTAATCTTTTCACCCTTTTTTTCCCTCCAAAATAATCCATATTTGTGTGTTTTTCATTTCCATTAGGTGAGGTATTTATGTGATTCATGCACCATGAAAACACATGCAAATTTTGTTCTATAAAATT
This sequence comes from Agave tequilana, assembly GCA_038442645.1. Taxonomy (NCBI): domain Eukaryota; kingdom Viridiplantae; phylum Streptophyta; class Magnoliopsida; order Asparagales; family Asparagaceae; genus Agave; species Agave tequilana. The sequence continues at coordinate 13,289 of JAVJIF010016945.1, read as the reverse complement.
ATATACTTGTTATTAAGCTAGAATAGAGCCTTCCGATATAAAACCAAAATAACGCACCTTTTATTATCATAACAACTGATTTTTGGCCCGGCTTTTTAAGAGATATCAGCAGCTAACGACAAATCCGATTCGTTAATTTGTGCTCCCGTCTTTGAAATTCTAACTCGCCATGTTAACAAATCTTACATGAGTCTCGAGTAACATTTAACTCAACTGTTCACTTTTTTTTTTTTTTTTTTTTTGAGGTACATATGTCATTACTAATTTGTCGGTGACCCTTGGGAGCTGTAAATTAAAGTAGATGCGTACAGAGGTGGAGCGGCCGCGGCCCGCGGCGCCCCCGCCGTGGGGGAATCCTCCCAAAAATAAGACACCTGGCCCACGTTTGTACGCCATAAAATATTTATACTAACTGGAAAAATAAAAAATAGAAGAATATATGCAACCGGTGGTTGTTTGTGTTTCTTGTCCATGACCCTAGTTCAAATACTAGTGTTCCCACCTTATGTATTTATTTTTTGTCTATTTTTTTTTCTTCAAATTTTGTCCTCGTTTCTTCACCAAATAAAGCTAACAAAACGAAAAGAAAAATAACTAGAAAAAAATACAATATTTAAAAATAAAATATTTAACAATGAAGATGAACTTATTATGTTAAATAATTTAAAGATTATAATAGTATAAATATAGATTACACTCTACTTAAAAGTAATCAGCATTTTAATTATTTAAAAGTTTGTAATTTACTATTGATTTAGGGCTAGAATCATGAATTTTTAATTTTAAGATATTAGAGTTATAACTTATTTTTTTCTAATCAAATTTCAATAAAATATAATAATAGCATATTTTATCAATTAGTTCACGAACATTTTATAAAACATATGAAAGTACACCTAGAGGGGGGGTGAATAGTTGTAAGGCTAATCTAATGATAAATGATGCGGAATTAAAAACTAAATGCAACACAATTAGTATAACCAAAGAGTGTAGCCGAATTCCCGGTGAAGGGATTTGGACTATCTCCTCTAAATCTCTAAATAAGAGTTGAGGTGCTATATGAAGCTCTCTTGGTTAAACACAAGTGAGGCACACACACAATCAATGCCTAGCATATAAATATGAATGAACAATATGAATCAATGTAAGACACAATATAAAAGAGAGAGTTAGAGAAAGTGGATCAAACGCAAACACAAGGATATGTTTCGAGATTCGAGCACACAGCTCTACGTCCCCCCGCCTTCACACAGAAGGATTTCCACTAACTCGTCCACACAGGACTTCCCACACAGGGAACCTCCACTGAGGATTTGGGTAAATACAAACCGGGAGTACACAACTCCTCTCTCAACCAACAACCTCTCACTAGAGGTAAGGCACTAAGCCAACACAATATCAATCTCACAAATGAGAGATAGGCACAAAGCCAATACCAACAACAATCACCTCACACTTGAGGGATTCCAACTCAATCTCCACCTCTCATTAGAGGGATACAAGCACCACTTCCACAATCACCTCTCATTAGAGGGATATCAACACAATCACCTCTCACTAGAGGGATATCACAATGAATGGAAGGTAATAACACTTGGTGGTCTCTGTCAACCACAAACCAATTCTTTCTCACAAAACAATGATCCTATAGATAGGATAAATAGATAAGCTCAAGTGTGAGAAAATAAAGTGTTTTGAACAAAGAAAATCACTTGGGAAAATCTCCAAATAGATATAGAATTTTAGATCAAAAATTAATTCCCAAAGACTCGATTTTCTTTGAAATTTCAACACTTTAAAAACAATAAAGATTAAAACTTTTGAACCCAAAAACTTTTGCTGAAAAACACTTAAGAGATGTGAAATTTTCTCTCTTGAAATCTTTTACAAATCAGCAAAGGATATGGGGTGTTTATAACCCGAATCCCAATCTGCCCGTTGGCAGCAGGAAAGGGCAGATTTGCCCTTCTGGTCGACCGGGCGGTCGACCGGCCAACGGTCAAATTTATGACCGTTGAGCCCACCGGTCGACCGCTCGGTCGACTAGTCCTGAATCCAGAGAGCAACGGCTCTCTGGCCGGTCAAACGTTCGGTCGACCGGAGCTGGATACAGAGAGCAGAACTCTCTACCGGTCGACCGGTCGGTCGACCGGGGCCTTTTCCAGAGAGTAGAAGCTCTCTAGCGGTCGACTGACTCGGTCGACCAGCCCACCAGCCTGGCTGCGTGCACGTCATGTGCACGTCGGTCAACCGGACCGGTCGACCGACTTCTGTATCGGTCGACCGGCCCGGTCAACCGGCAGACAGCCAGTCCAGCCATTATAGGATTTAAAAACTTCTTGAGTTTTTATCTTCAGTTAAATCCCATAAAATCACATAAATTCCACAAAAATATGTTCTTATAAGATCTTTGAAATACAAATATGTGTGATAAAAATTCAACACATATTTCAAACAATTTGAACCATTTTTGTGTTCTTAAAATTTGCCTTAAACCAAAATCCATATTTTTCAAAACTTGAATTTTTGAAATGGAAAACTATTTTCTCCAAAACTTATGTAAATACAAAAACATGATATTGAAATAACTTTTAAGCATATTGTATATGGATAGAATTCAATATACATGAAAGATATTATATCTATGTTTTTGACATTAAATCTAAAAAATAAGTTTTGTTTAAATACAAAACTCCAAACTCATGAAGTAGACTATCAAAATAAGTTTTTCTAAATAGATGAAGTATAGATGTATATAGATCAAATCTAATATACATTAAACCATGTAAACTTATTTTAATTCTATCTATTCATGAAAATCAAGATCGGTTAAACCGAAAACCAAAAAATATGAAACTTGTGTGTGTATTGTAAACTTGAGCATATCAACACTATCTAATCTTTATAATGATCTAAATAAAATCTTAACTAAACAAACTGATGTCTTCTTGTAGAACTTCGTCTCCAAGTTGACTCGATCCAAACATGATCCACCGAGCTTGACTCCAACCGAGTGCTAGATGTGAACTTGACGCTCGAGCTCTTGAATCACCATGTGAAAACTCCAAAACACCTTTGTTGAAGCTAATCACCTACTAATATCTTGATCAAAATATCACAAGATTATTAGTAAACTATAACTACATGAGTTAATCATCATCAAAACTAGAGTGAAGGGCCTCTGGGCCAACAACATATTGTAAGGCTTGCAATTTATATTTTAGACATTTAATATTTTTAAGATTACAAGTTGAGTACTATCCTACTATGACTACATTCAAAAAGATCTTATGTCTCCTATGCTTTTATTTTTTTTTCTCAAGAAGGATCGTTTGTACATTTAGATTGTTGCAAAAAAGTATCCCCGAGTTCAAAGTCCTAATTATGCCACTGGATGCATTAATTCTAAAGATATTATATCTCTTATATTTTATTGAACCATTGAAGATGAAATTGAAAATGCGAAAAATTTCTGAGATTGACTTGAGCGGGATACAGGCTAAACAATAAAAATTGTGCACATGCAATCCTATAGATTTAATGAAAACTGAGATCATATCTTCGAGATCTCGCCGGATTGATCTCTTTAACAATCTTCAACTACGAATTGGAAGACGTCTCGAACACCTCGCGATCTTCTATTATATTCTCAAAGCACTAGATCAGATGGAGGGTAGGCTCTGAACTTCCGATATCTCCTTCAGTTCTTTTCTGTCGCTTTTTAGAAACTAGGGTTTTTTCTCTTTTTGTTTCCTCTGTATGATGCATACTACGACTAAGAGTTATAGGAGACTTTATATAGGCTATGATAGAGATCACTAGGAATCAAATAAGAATCAGACTTCTAATGAAATTTAAAAACCCTAATTCATTCCGAATTAGAATCCTTATTTCATAAATTAGAATTAGCCATTAAAGAATTGTAATTCCACTTCTGTTCTTATCTCAAATTACTTTCGAGATCCTTATTATTATATGCCTAAAATGTCCCAGCATTAAGATTTTCGATGTCCGTCGATTAAATTAAATTACTGACAATTTTATTTAATTGACATCTTGTCCTTGATACCTACCACTTAACTTATTTGTCATGTCGTATAATTAAATCCACCTATAGGGTTTGACATACTCAAAACTTATATGCTTCTCAAGGAAACATCATCATTCTCTCACACTAGGACATGGATTCCGTCTATGAATAAAGTTTATCGTATATAATTCATTATCACTTAACTCACTAAATCTATTCTGTAACGCCCCGATCTGGTGGGTACGGAGACGTTACTGTGACGTATATACGCAGGTCGGAAATATCCTCACGTATATACGCTAAGCATCAGTACAGGTAAGAATCAGAGTACGGAAGCACAGTGGTAATATACATTCCAGCTATAATAACACAAGTACACAGTTATCATAAGGCATGATATAATATCTCAAGAACATAAGTTCACTAAGAAGCACAAAAGTAGGATGTACGATATGAAATACGGGAAAGTACTCACGAGTAGCAAGATAAAAAATCTCACGAGCTGATCATGAGGAGGCTAGAAGAAAGAGGGTCCGGACAGGCAACTGCTAATCCACGGTCCCTGCGTCACTCTGATCAGGTACAGTAAGGCCGCCACGGTCCAGACTTCAGGATCTGAACATGAGGATTCAGGGTTGTCAGATGCAACCCCGCGAGTACATATGATAAAGCCAGTTGGCGTGCTCAAGCAGTTGAAATCACCTAGAGGGGGGGTGAATAGGTGATGGCTATATGTAAATGGTCACAAATGCGGAATTTAAAATTAACTAACACAATTAGCTCAAATGGAAGACTTGCAGTAAATGAAGCAATCAACAGTGCAAGAATTAAGGAGTTTAGAGTTTAGAGATATTTGAGCAAACGCAAACACACAGATATGTTTCCGAGGTTCGAGCCACGCTCTACGTCCCCGCCTTCACACTTGAAGGATTTCCACTATTGAAGATCCCACTGGATCACCAATACAAGGACACACTTGTCCCGTCTCTCGTGATGCCGCAACACCACCTTGAGCACACTAGCTCGCCTTGAGGCCGATGCCTCTACAACTTCACTCAAAAGAAGGTTGATCACACTTGATCAAAAATACGCTCACTTGTACAATCCTAGAACCAGAATGTAGACGTGGAATTATGGGATTGTGTAGTGCAAAAGCTAGAGAGAAGTAAAGGTAAAGACTTCAAGTAGGTGTCTAAAACTTTAGGGCTTTTGGAGAGAAAATCTTTTGTCAAAGGAAGCCATTTGAAAACTTGTAAATCTTTTGAAAATGATGTGTATATTCTTCTAAAATAATTGTCATATCAATATGAAGTGACCTCCTATTTATAGGGGCCAAAAACTACACCATAGATCCGTTGGGATTAAAAAACAGAAAAGAATCTGTCAGAAAAACTAGCTGTTGGAATCTGTCAGAGATTCTGACAGCTATCGGTCGACCGTCGGTCGACCGCCAACGGTCGAAAATATGACCGTTGGGGGACTTCGGTCGACCGCCCGGTCGACCCAATTTAACCGAGAGCACTGTAGAGTGCTCGGTCGACCGGGTCGGTCGCTGATACGCACATGCACAGAATGTGCGCATCGGTCGACCGTACGGTCGACCGGATGCTGTCAGTTCTGAAAAATCAGAACTGCCAGAATCCAGAAAACTTGGTTTTTGGGTATAGGTCTAAGATATAAAGTTTTGGATCTTGTAAACACTAGAGTGTGAGCACATGTCACTACTCTAATAGGTTAAAACATTTTGATAGAAATTCCTTTGATAAAAACTTGTTTTTCCAAATATTATTTTTCCAAAATTTAGAGTTTCTAAAACTTATTTCCAAAAACATGTTTATCTTTAAATCTAATTTGGAAATAGAATTTTGAAACTTATTTTGAAGTCTAGAACCAATAAAAAATGTGTGTAAGTGTAAATCCCATAACTCTACTTCTATCATCTAGGTTTTGACAAAAATATCTAAAATAACAAAAATACAAATACAAATCTTGATGTTCTTCATAAACTTGATCTTTGGCTTGGTCTTCTCTTTACCATCTTATTCCAAAGCATCCTATTGTGCTTGGCTTGGGAATGCAAATCTTGGCGAACTCCAAACGTGTGAGTCTTATTTGCGGAGCCGTCAAAACGACCTTTTAACCTGAAATTCTTGTAAACAAAAACTTGTTAAATACATAACTAGATATGTTTTGTTATCATCAAAATATCCACTAAGATATAGGGCTAATGGCCTTTGGGCCAACAATCTCCCCCTTTTTGATGATGACAAAACATATTTAGTTATCACAAATATTTTGGGTAGAGTCTTCAAATGAAGCTCCCCCTCAACACATGCATATACAAAAAAAATCATACTCAGGCATAGTATCATACTCAGGCATAGTAAAGATCACCATATTTTCATGCCAACAAAAAATACTCATGTCATAGATACTTCTGTTGGCCCAAAGGCCTATCGCCCTAGTTTTGATGATGATCAACTCATGTAGTTATAGTTACTAATGATCTTGTGTTTAATTAGTGACAGATTCATGATCAAGATCTTAGTAGGTGCATAGCTCAACAAAGGATAAAAGAACAAGATTTGGAGCTTGCATGTGGTGATCCAAGGAGTTTTTGGATCAAGCTTGGACCAAGTCAAGAAGATGAGAAGCCTTCAAGGGAAGACTTCAAGAAGTTGAAGACTTGGGTCTAGGTATAGAATTTGTATTTTTGTTTTAGTAAAAATGTAAAGGATAGATAGTTGGTGGATTGCTCAAGTTATATCACACACACACACTCTTGATAGAACTCTTGATTTAAATTGCTTTCATAAAGATTTCATTTTAGAAAAGAATTTTTATTTAGAAAAATATTTATCTTAGATTTTGGTATTTCATAGTTCATATCTTTAAACCAAAATCTTGATTAGAGCTTATATATCAAAAACATAGATATTTCTTATTGATTGTGTAGTGGATCATATCCATACACACTATGCTTTAAAATGAACTCAAATATCTTGTTTTTTTATTTGATGAAGATTTAGAAAAACAAGTTTGGAAAACATGTTTTGGAAAAATACATTTTAGTTATTGAGCTAATATTTTCAAGTTACAAAAATAGACCAAAACATCTATAACATGTCTTGATTTTGTGCAAGCATGTTTGTTCTTTCAAGTATATTGGTAAAACTATTTTTGTAGAATTTCTATGTATTTTTAGGATTTTATAAAAGATTTTTAAATCCTATTTTCTGACCTGGAGACTGGCTGACAGGCCAACCGGTCGACCGGTCTCCGTCGACCGATGTGCACAGCCATGTGCACGTTGTCAGCACAGTGGCCGGTCGACCGGGTCGGTCGACCGACCAAGAGAGCTTTGCTCTCTGGAAATATCAGTCGACCGGGCCGGTCGACCGACAGTTCATTCCAGGTTATCGTCGGTCGACCGAGCCGGTCGACCGGTGGCTGCAACGGTCAGAAAATGACCGTTGGCCGGTCGACCGGCGGTCGACCGACAGCACAGCACTGACAGATTCCCAACGGCTCTATTTTCTGCAGCCTATAAATTGGGATCTTGTCATCTGTTTTGAGGTTAAGATTTTGGAAACCTTTGAGCTAGTTTTTCCAACTGATTTCAGAAGTTCTCTCCACATATTTGAGTGCAAAATTTCCCATCTTAAAGGGAGTTTTTTATCAAGAGAGTGTTAAGTGATTCTTTGAGTTTTTCACCATAGTCTTTCCTTTTGCTTTTCTCACACCACACTTGAGCTTTCCATTGCTAGATATTCCTATAGGTGTGTTGTAGTGAGAGTGCTCTTTAGGTGATCAAGTGTTGTGATCATCAAAGAGATTTTTCTTGTTACTTTGAGGAAGCGGGCAAGTGTGCTCGTTGTGGTTGGAGTTCGGTTGTGAACTCTTGGTGATTCGAGGTACGGCCTCGGCGAGTCGGTGGACTTGCGTGTGTACGGGACTTGGGAGTCCGAGGGTTTGTAGGTGTACGGCACCGAGGAGAGATCCGGTGGGATCTTACATAGTGGAAATCCTTCGTGTGTCGAAGGCGGGGATGTAGAGCAAGTGTGCTCGAACCTCGAAACAAACCCTTTGTGTTTGCGATTGCTTACTCTTCCCTCTCTCTCTCTTTGTCTCTATTTTATATCTTGCATTCAATTTATTGTGTTCATCCTATATATGCATGATATATTCCCTTGTGCTCATAATTGATATACATACTTGCTTGGGATTGTTGTTAACACTAGTATTCAACCAAGAGAGCCAACGCGGCACCTCAACCCATTCAAGGGAATCTAGAGGAGCTTGTCCAGAGCCTCGCAAGGGGAATTCGGCAACACTCTTGAGTTATACATAAGTGTTAAATTATAAAGAAGTTTTAATTTGGTCAACTTAGTTTTAATTCCGCATTATTTGTTCATAAGTGACCTTTAGATTAGCCATCACCTATTCAATCCCCCCCCTCTAGGTGATCTTACAATTTGGTATCAGAGCTAGTGCTTTTGATAAGGGTCTAACAACCTAAGAGTTAAAGATCCTACATTTGGGCTAATCACAATATTTGTTGTACACACACACCTCACCATGGACTTTATGTCACCACCCACCTTTGATATTCTTAACATCCACATTTGAAAGTTAAGATGTCATTATTCCTAAAAGCCCTAGGTTATAATGTATATCTTGCCACAAATAATAAAGAATATTGCTTAATGGTAAGAACATTGAGGCTAATGCAAAAGCCCTAAATGCTTTGAAGAGTACCCTAAATGATGATTACTTATTTAGGGTTGCTAATATTGATTCGGCTTTTGTAGCTTGGAACATCATCACCTCCTTTGGCGAAAAGGATCTATATTATGCCGGGAGCGATTCGGACGTTGGAAGCAACACCTCCAACACATGCTTTATGGTCCAAGGGGATAACCCCCTTGAGGTAAATACCGAATCCGATGATGAGGATGCTAGTATGTCATATGATGAGCTAAATTCTTTATGCCAATTATTGCTTGAAAGATATGACATAATTAAGAAAGAAAATAAAATTTTGAAAAAGGACATTGCTTGCATGCATAATGAACATGATTCATGTAGAGACAACATTGCATGCTTAGAAAAATAATATAAAGATTTGAAAAAGAACATTGATTGCATGCATGTAGAAAATGATTCTTTTAGAAATAAACTTGCATGCTTAGAAAAAGAAAATAAAGATTTGAAAAATGAGAATGTTTCCTTATTTTCAAAATTGAATGATCTTTGTGAAGGGAACACTATTTTGAAGGATAATATTGCTATGGTTGAAAACAAAAAGAAAGTATTTTGAAGAAAATAAATCTTTAAAAAGAAAATTTGTTGAAAAAGAAAAGGATAATGTTTTTCAAAAGAAAAAGAAAAATGATTCTTTATCTCACCATGCTTTACATGCCACAACTAATGAGATTAAGAATTTGAAAAATAAGATAGAAAATTTGAGCTCTAATTTGAGCACATGTGCATTCAATCATTCTAAGTTGGAATCTTTGTTTCAAAAGAAACAAGTTCCCCATGCTCATGCACATACTCATCATGCTCATGCTTATGGTGCACATCACAATCACAATCACACTCATAAGCATCATGCTAAGGTGTACATTTGTACACATTGTGGCCGCAAAGGCCATCTAGCAAAATATTATTTTGATAAGAAACCATACTTATATTTTGCTAAGTATAATAGATTTTGGGTTCCTTACAACAATGCTAACCCCAAGGACCCAAGAAAACATGGGTACCAAAACCCCCACCTTTTGATTTTGATGTAGGTGAGGGCTCTCACAAACGTGAGAGGATTGGTGCCTTGGTAGCGAATGCAATGAACATGATGGACAAATTTTTGGATGCATTGCTATCAAGGAATTTTGGTGGAAAAGACCACCATACTTGGAGCTTTGTAGTTGGTAACAACTTCTAAACTCCTATTTTTTGTACATGCTTTATACCTTTGTCATATTCATAGCATGTCATGATTTTGTTGTTGTTGTGCTTCATGTGGTATTTACATGCTTGGATGTAGAATTTGTCAAACTTGCATTTATACATGTACACATAGTGAATTACAATTGACTCATATATGATTGAACTTCATGCTCACTTGTATCCACTCTATGCATGTGTATAATCTAGTTTTGATGATTCTCTTTTATACATGTTTTTGCCAATTTTTTTTTGTGTGATTTACTTCATGTATATGCATGTTTAATTCAAATCTAATAAATATACATGTATACCCGTGAGTCTCTTGCCTTCATGCAAACATTTAATAGACTCTTTTAATATTTGGGATATGTATGCATATTGCTAGATTTGTATAATTCATACATATACCATGTAGATTATTTTTAAGATGATTTGTTTTGATAAAAATGATTTTTATGTGTTGGTTGATAAAATTTTGATTAGTCATATTTGATTTGAGCTTCAATAACTAATTTCATGTAGATACTATTTACATAACCTTTGAACACTCATCTTTAAGAAAATATATATGTTGAGCTTTATGGAATATGAGTGCTTGAACTTTTATGTATTTAGTATATTCATGAAATACATATGATCTTATTTTTTTTAAGGATCTTTAACTAGTTTGTCAAAATCCATTTAAACTAGTTATCTATTCTTCAAGTTTGCACATGATTCTATTTTTATGGATAAATTCTTTTGTGATTTCAAAATTTTTGATGCTTCATTGTATTGAATATTAGTTTAGATGTTAGTATTTGTCAACACTTGGATTTATACTTGTACACCTTATGGACCACAAATAAATCTATATATGATTGGGTTGAATGCTTATTTGTGCCTATTAGATGTACTAGTATAGCCTTATGTTGATGATCATTACATTCTTAAACTGTATTCCCATTTGGATTTATGTTATGATCATGTGATTTCATTTCATGTATATGGTTATTTTGCCAAAACATTAAGATATACATGGATACCTCTCGAGTCATTTGCCTTTCATGCAAATCTATATATATGGACTCAATTGTGTTAGAGATATGTATGTATGCTTCTTGTATTGACAAAACATACATATATTATGAAACATTTTTTTTTTATAAAATTTTTTTTTTTTGATGATCTTCAAAGTTTTTAAAAGTTATGATAATTCAAAATTTAAAGGAATATTGAGTTTTATTGTAATTTTCATGATGCCATGCTTCACATAACATTAGTACACTCACATCTCTTGAAAACATTAAATGGACTTTATGGATTAGAGTGTTTTTGTGCCTTGTGTTTCATTGATCTTTCATGAAAAACTTTTTAACTTATTCCTTGATGGAAGGATCTCGTACTAGTTCTTAAAACAAGTTCATTTAACTAGTTCGAATTCTTCATATGGTAGATTATATGATGTATACACTTATGCTTACTTTTCAATTGGTATCATTGGTTATTTGCAATTGGTATCAATATGACTTCATGTTGTGTATATCCATATTTTGATTGTATGTATGAATGCCTTCAAATTATATCAATTTCTATTGGTATTATCTTGTCATACATATATGTTATCTATTTGTGCTTATTTTACAAGTGGTATTTCCTTTAAAGCACAAAGATTGTTGATGCTAAGCTTAATTAGATTTCAAATTGGTATTTCATAATAAGCTTATGCATTGTGTTTTGAAATTGGTATCAAAAAATTCAAAATTTGATTATTTTACAATTGATATCTCAAAATTTGTTGTTACTAGAAAAAGTTTAAATTTTGTTTTGATAAAGAAAAATTCAAAATTTTTGATTTGTATTTCCTATATGCAAGGAGAGCTTAACATCTCTTCTACATATAGATTCATGTTGAGTATATTATAATTTGAGGAGCTTGACAACTCTTCTTTTCATGATATACGTGTGTAGGGGGAGCTTCACATCTCCTCTTATGCATGACATATTATACGTTATGTGAATTAGGGCTTGTCATCCCTCTTTCATGTAATGTATATGTGTCGGGAAGCTAACTTAACGTCTTCCTCTTCATGAATTTATATCGCATATAAATTTTATTTGATTGATTTGTATTTACCCTCCTTGATTTCCTTATTTTTGACAAAAAGGGGGAGAAAATTTGTTTGATGATTTGAACTTTGAACCCTTTGTTGATGATTGACAAAAAGGGGGAGAAGTATTTGAGTTATATGCATGATTTCCTTACTTAAGGGGAGAAGTATTTGGTTCCTTGCTTAAGGGGAGTAAGATTTGTATTTATGCATATATGTTATTTTGCAATTAGGAGCAAAAGATTTGATTTATGATTTGATTTTATATGATTGCATCTCCTACATTGCATACATGTCATGTGCTTTTATTGCCATATCTATTATTTATTTGGTATGCATGAGTTAAGGGGGAGCTTCTTTGAAGCTTTACTTTAATCCATGCATATATAACTCCATGAGTTTTGTCATCATCAAAAAGGGGGAGATTGTTGGCCCAAAGGCCTATCGCCCTAGTTTTGATGATGATCAACCTCATGTAGTTATAGTTACTAATGATCTTGTGTTTTAATTAGTGACAGATTCATGATCAAGATCTTAGTAGGTGCATAGCTCAACAAAGGATAAAAGAACAAGATTTGGAGCTTGCATGTGGTGATCCAAGGAGTTTTTGGATCAAGCTTGGACCAAGTCAAGAAGATGAGAAGCCTTCAAGGGAAGACTTCAAGAAGTTGAAGACTTGGGTCTAGGTATAGAATTTGTATTTTTTGTTTTAGTAAAAATGTAAAGGATAGATAGTTGGTGGATTGCTCAAGTTATATCACACACACACACTCTTGATAGAACTCTTGATTTAAATTGCTTTCATAAAGATTTTCATTTTAGAAAAGAATTTTTATTTAGAAAAATATTTATCTTAGATTTTGGTATTTCATAGTTCATATCTTTAAACCAAAATCTTGATTAGAGCTTTATATATCAAAAACATAGATATTTCTTATTGATTGTGTAGTGGATCATATCCATACACACTATGCTTTAAAATGAACTCAAATATCTTGTTTTTGTATTTGATGAAGATTTAGAAAAACAAGTTTGGAAAAACATGTTTTGGAAAAATACATTTTAGTTATTGAGCTAATATTTCCAAGTTACAAAAATAGACCAAAACATCTATAACATGTCTTGATTTTGTGCAAGCATGTTTGTTCTTTCAAGTAATTGGTAAAACTATTTTTGTAGAATTTCTATGTATTTTTAGGATTTTATAAAAGATTTTT
>JAVJIF010016944.1:0-100999 GCA_038442645.1 Agave tequilana | reverse complement strand
CTCTAGTGTAAGTAATCTTTTCTTTCATTATTATTGAATCGAATCGAAGTTTTCTTTTCTTTTCTATTCTTATTTTTGTTTGCTTCCCTCTTCTGTGTTTGTGAATCTAATGATTCCGATAGCCTCGAAGTTGCCTTGTCCTTGCAAGTGCCATTGATGGTTTATGATGATGGATATCCATTTCTATGATAGTGTAGTTTGCCCCTTCATTTCATAGTGTAAATCGGGAATAGAGAAGATCCTATTTGTCATACTTCACTCGCCTTCAAACAAAGGTACATCATTGACACAGGTCAAAGGTAAGCAGGCACCGAAGAGGTAAGTGAGTTTTTTAGGTTTTAACTTTCTTTTATTTTAATTTTAGTTTAGATCACTAACACCACAATCTCCCAATTCTTTTATCACCTTTTTCAATTTCTTTGTATAATATCCATTTTCTGTTTTCTCCACCTTCTCAATCTATCACTTTCTTCCTAACTTAACTGTAATTCCATTTTGTCTCTTTTCTCTAAAGAACTAAACAAAGATCTTTAACAATTGAATGTAACTTAAAAGAGTACTTGCTAAAAAAACTTCCATCGCTAGTCCCTCCTTATGGATCACGACCCGCATAGCCACTTGCTATTGCGGTAGTATTGAGTACTTGCACTCTTTATTCTAAGTTTTGAAATTCTGTATTTTTATGTGCAGGTAAAATCTCAATCAAATTTTGGCGCCATTGCCGGGGAGGGACGGTAAGTATTGTCTTTTAGATTTACATTTTTTGTTAACTTTCTTCCTTATTCTTGGTATACAGGTTTAACAACAAGGAAATTTTTGCCGCAGTAGACATATATGTGGCCCTGCACTGTGCTCTAGAAAGCAGAGCTCAGAAGTCAGATTTGCTATATTCCAGTGACAATCTGAGTGAACTACTAACCTATATTTTGCAGGTTGGCTGAATTGCAAAGCTAAAATTCTGTAGCATTTATTTGCTTGTTTGTCTCACTGTACATACTTCTAACCTCAACTATAAAATGATGTTTGTTAAATGTTAAAAATGGTTTAGACTTTGCATTTAGGTACGTGTTTAATTCGTTTACATTTTACATTATTGTTAAAGAGTGCTGAAGCAAAAGGTACGTATGCAAATATAGTTTAGGAAACATTCTTGAGTGATTATTTGCTTGTTGAATGTTACTTTTCTATATCCTGCACATTTTGCACAATCAATCTTAAGGGCTTGTCCTATAAATAAGATAAGGTGGGGAAGTCATTACTCTCCCTTAGCCCACAAACAATCTCCTCACTCATTAACCCAAGCCTATCTAAAACTGAATAGACATTGGTCCTAGGGACATCTCAGACTCAATAGGAGATTGACCTAAGGGGAAAGCTGATTAGAATTTGACTCTTGTCAAATCGGTGTCAAAGGTTGGGGATTGAGGGGCAAAACCCCGAAGGTTGGAGGTTTGGCATAATTACGCCCGTTGCTTAAGCACGGATACCTCCCACTGATCTTACCCCTACCTGGCCGATTAACTTGTGGTCAAATTCAATAATATACTCCCTGTCGACAGTCTAACCAGTTAGGAGTCATCTAGGTCTAAGATTTACCCTAACTTAGATTAGATTTTTTTTTTGTTTATTTATTTGTTCGTTTCTTCTTATTTAATTTAATAATTCTTGTGTGATATGCTTATAACAACAATTCTTTCAATTTTAATGGTAATCCATATTTCATCCCATTTGACTCGAATAATTTCAACCAGGTTTTTTACAATATGAACCAACTAAATACACCGGGTTGGACTTATCCGAATCAATACAACCCATGCCCCCAATCTTATGACCATAATTTCCAAAATATTTTCAACTCTTCACAGAGTCAATAGGGATTCACCTCTCCCGAGTCCAATTTTCAACCAACTTGTCCTCCTTATCCACATTGTCCACAATTTTCACAAGATACATTCCCTTATTTTGCTTCCTATACTCCTTTTCTAGACCAACTCATTGAAGAAAAATTCGAGCTAGAAAAGAGTAAAGAAGCCATGCAGGAGGCCTAACAAAAATTTCAGGCCTCCCTAATTCCACAATATTTCTAAGATTCATACTCAGTTCCACCAGTTCAAAATAGAAAACCATCAATTTTGAAAATGAGTATGTGTGAGTCCAAGCAACAATCACAAAATCTGATGGACTCACGATCTCACACAAATTTCAAAACAAAACTTCATCTTTTCAAGTCCAATCGCAACAAAACGATGAACCAATCGACTATGAAAAGCTGCTTGAAACCATGACTCACGCTCAAATCACTCATAATCATGACATGGATAATAGTCAAAACTCTCCATTCTCACCCTTTGACCATTCCTGATGTCGCTAACCATTCTGTTAGAGCCAAAGAATCATGTTGTTTTAGAAAATAAGATTCCATTTCAGCACACCTATTTGAACTTGCCTAAACTCCAAATTTTGAAAACTACATTGACATTTTGGTAAGTTATCCCTTTCCTAAAATTGAACTTGAGAATGAATATGATCCTGAACCTTAATTTGGTAATTCAATTCTACTTCCTAATTCAATAATAACTCCAGTGTCTTCACCTGATTTCAATTCTTCTCTAGAGTCCACATTAGATCCTGTGCCTGTCTAACGGGAAATTGAATCACTAATCTTTTATGATCATCATATTGAACTTGACCAATTTCTTACTTTTGAAAGTCCTATTGACAAATTGGCAAGTTCTCATTTTTGCGAAATTGAACTCAATGAGAAACGTGACCTTGAGTCTCAAATTTGTGATCTAGTTCAAATTTCTGAATCAATATTGACTCCTGTTTTGCTACCTGATTTGAGCAATATTTTAGAGTCAGTTTTGATTCCCATACCTGTCATTCTCGAACTTGAATCACTAATCTTAGAAAGTGACATTCCATCTTGGGAAAATGAATGTGGACTTGAGTTTCAACTTCTTAATTTGGACCCACTTCCTGAACAAATTTTGGCTCCTGAACCTTTACTTAACTTCAGTAATTTCCGTGAGTCATTTGTCGTTCATACCCTTCCTGATTCCAGATCAATCATTCTATCTTTTCATATTCCAATTTGGGACAGAGGTGTTGATAATATGACTCTGAAATTAGTTTGAAAATTTAGAAATTATATGGGGTAAAATTTTTAATAAAAATCAATCATATATACATCATTTTTGTGGGTTATATTAGAGAGGTTTCTGGTGGGCTCCTCCGAACTCCACGCAAATTAGATTGGGCCTCATTTCGTGGACCAATCAGACTACCACCAGAATGATTGTTATCCAATTTTGCATATTTTACCACATCATTCCCATGCATATTGCAAATAAAAATATGATTTTAATGTTCTTCTCTCTATTTTTGCAGGTCCACATCTGAAATGAGAAAAGGCCCAAAATTCCTTTAATTAGCAATAATTAAATGGAATTAATTCCAAGCCCAAAAGAGAGCCCATGTTTGAGCCCAGGATCTGGAGAATTCTACGCGCAAACTCACTCTTCCAGAAGATCCACGTGGATAACAAACTGTAACAAACTCGCAACAGAAAATTTGGCCTCAACGGCCTTGATCTTGCCGCAATTTCTAGAAGCTTGCCGCAAATCTGCGGCAGTTACAGGTCTGTTAGGGCCGAGATTTTCTCCAACAACCGGGCTCTAGATCCTTCTCTCTGAGGCTTATAAATACAGCACCAGGGCCTGCACGAGCGCAACAGAGGATGAGAGAGGAGGAGAGAGGAGAGATTAGAGATTAGATGCTTGTATTTTGTAGGATTTCTCTCTAGGATTTTGTAGTGCTCTAGATCTTCTTCCTCCCTAGAAATTCTGTAAAGAGAAAGTTTGTAAGAGAGAGAAAGCTTGTGTATACCAAGGTGTGACAACTTGTGAAGCAAGAATTGATCCATTCTCTTCTCTTTTCTCTTGCATTTTCTAGTTTACTTGCTTTCTTTAATTCTAGCTTTACTTTACTTGCACTTTAATTCATGCTTTGCTTTGCTTTTCTTTTCTTATGGCTAGTAGCTAACTTTTCTAACATGAACTAGCTAACCACTAACCTTGCTAACTACTAACTCATGGGTGATTGCTATCTTTAATCTTGCAAGTTGTATGGTCTTCTCTTCTCCGATGGGTTACTTTCATTGCTTGGCAAGTTCTTGTTGTAATTCCATATGATTCATGTGTGCCTCATTTAGAGCCTTGTCTTTAGAACAAGTGCCTTGATGGAACATGGAGATGGATCACCAAACATATGCTATTTGTTGTACAACTTCTTTACTTCAATTAATGAATGTTGTATCTTCTTCCTTAGCATCCCTTGAGTGTCGCTCTTTTGATTCCATTATTGAAAGTCTATCTTGTAGGCCAATGACATCTATGAGTCTACAAGACAAGTCCAAGAGTGATCACCCGTCATTCAAGTGGGAAAGTAATTAGACCAACACGCAAGACAAATCTTTGCCGATGAATCAACATGAGGCACGCATTCACCATCACGGAGTTTAGTAAGTTTTTAGCAAGGTAGTAAGGTTAGCTAGTCATGGTTTTCTCCATCTTCAAATCTTTTACAAGTTTTCTTTCTTTTTAGTGTTAATCCAAAAGCCAATCTTGTTTTGATTTCTTTTCATTTTCCATCATGAACATATCCACCGATTCTTTCATTTCTTTTTCCATGTTTTATTCATTCTTTTAAGATAAAGAAGAATCTTCGTTTTCTTTCTTCACTACGAACCGTAACGCTTCCATCGCAAGCTCTCCCTGAGAATCGACTCGGTATAACCCATGTTATAACGGAGATTGGAAAGGATACATTAATCATTTGAAATACATTTGTAGAGTGATCAAGCACTAAGATTGACTTTAAACCTTCCCTTTTTTACATAATATCTGTGCAAATACTTCACACTATATCTTTTCCCCAATCAAATTTTTGCGCCGTTGCCGGGGAGAGCAACGGTTTTTGATTTCAGGTGAAGAACTAAACGAATCTTCTTCTCTGTTGCAGGTTACAGGTGAAGAGAACAGGAAAATTTGCATTGCAGTAACATATAAGTGGCTCTGGGCTTCTGCTCTCGAAAGTAGAAAATAGTTGCCCTCTGAATTGCCGCGATTCCACGGCCAAAGCCGCGGATCCGCGGCAAGGAGGAGTGAACTACTGACCAAATTTCTGCAGGGTTGCTTGCTCTGTAAAATACAGCTGCTGCAATACTTAAATTCTTGTATGCTTCACCTTGTATCTGCTAATAATCAACAGTAAAAAATTTGTTGCAAAGTTAAAAATTGATTAGACATTTGCATTTTTAGGCACGTGTCTTTTCAATTCTTTTACTTTACTGTTGAAGAGTGCTGGATGCAAGGTACGTGTGCATTGCATATTGACTAGGACTCACTCCTTGTTTGATTTTTATAGCTTTGAGTGAACCTTGTTTGTTTATATCGTACACTTGCACAAAATCGATTCTAAGGGCATCACCCATAAATAAGATAAGGTGGGGATTTTATCACCCTTTCCTTAGCCCGAAAACCACAATCCCAGCACTCACAATCCCAAGCTTGTAATAAAATTTGATAGACGTTGGCCCTAGGGACATCCGGACTCACTTAGGAGATTATCCTAAGGGGGAAAAGTGTTGGGAATTGACTTTTGCAAAATCAGTGTCTAGAAAAGGGATTGAGGGCCGAAAGCCCGAAGGTTGGTGGTTACTTAATTAAGGAACGTCTTTGACGGAAAACCTCCCAACAACCTTGCCCTTACCTGGCTGATTAGCTTGTAGTCAAAGTCTACACTAAACCTCCTGTGGACGATCTAATCAGTTAGGAGTCGTCTAGGTCCAGGAATCCTAGATAGCTTGGATTGATTTTTTCTTTTATTGTTTGTTATTTTATTTTTCTTTTTCGCTGGTGTGATCGGTGCACGTTGTTTGTGACTGTATATGCAAGAGTGGTTCCGTGATCCTAATTCTGCAAGACTTATTAGACTTTCTGCACTTACACAACCACTTGACACAATGGAAAACAACGTCTTACTTCAAGATCGATTCTACCCGATTCGCACCTCCTTTCCATCATGCATTCTTCTCCCCGAACCAAATGGAAATCACTTTGAGCTGAAACCGCAATTCATTAATACACTTCCCCGATTTTATGGTCTAGAGTCTGAGGACGCGTACCTCTTTATTCGTGAGTTTGAAGAGGTATGCCAAATGATGAGAATTTCCCAACTGACCGAGGATGCTGTTAGGTTAAGGTTCATACCGTTTGCACTTAAGGATTTAGCTAAGAAGTGGCTTTACAATCTTCCCGTCAGTTCCATATCTTCTTGGGATGATTTTGTTAAGGTCTTTCTTAGAAATTCTATCCTATTCACAAACATCCCTCATGCGGAAGAATATCATGCAATTCAAGCAGGAACCAAATGAACCTTTCTGGAAGTATCTTGAGCGTTTCAAAGACCTTCTACCCTTGTGTCCTCATCACGGCATAGAGAAATGGCGTTTATGCCAGATATCTATGACGGTCTAGATTACCAAACGAAAACCCTCCTTGAATCCATGTGTCAAGGGGAATTTTTGAAGAAAGATGAACATCAGGGGTGGGATCTCTTTGAAACCTTAGCTGAGAAAACCATTCAGTGGGAGTCATGCCCTGATAAACCCACTCCCACCACTTCCAGAACTGGTATGCACTCCATAGAATCCTCTATAGCCGCAGAAGCCAAGATCACACAATTGATGAAGAGGATAGAACTGCTTGAGTCTAGGGGAAATTCTGCTGTAAATCAGGTCAACCCATTGCCTGTGATTAAACCGGGTTGCTCCTACTGTCATGACCTTAACCATGTCTTTGAGGAGTGTCCTTTGTATCAGCCCCAATCATATCAGGAGAACTTGAATGCCGCATTTACCAGACCCCCATACTCCAACACTTACAATTCAGGATGGCAAAACCATCCAATTTTTCGTGGAGTCAGTTTGGTCCTGAGCATCATAGGCCACCATTTTCACATCCTTATAATGCTCAGTCTCACCCATCCAGTTTCAATCGTAATGCACCGAATTTTCATCCATCTCAAGGTCCACCACAATCCCAATCTTTTCAAAGTCCACCACACTACCAATCACAATTCCAGTCTCCATATCATCAACATCCACCCCAGAATGATTCAGAAATATCAGAATTGAGGAAAATGTTAGAAACCTTTACAAAGAACTATCATCAGGATATGAATAAAGTTCAGGTCCAAATTGGGCAATTGGCTAATTCAGTAAATGAGAGACAAAAAGGACTGTTACCAAGCCAGCCATTGCCAAATCCCAAACATGAAGATACGGGCCCAAATCATTGTCATGTTATTCATACCCTGAGATCTGGAAAACAAGTAGACAATAAGATTTCTAGTCAATCATCCCATCCAGTACCAAAACCAACACCTCCTGTCCCAATACAACCAGCTTCTGACAAACCATCTTCTAGTACAGAGCCATCCACTTCAAAAGCCAAGGGTAAAGAAAAGGTAGATGAGCAACCCTATAAGCCTAGTATACCATTTCCAAATAGGCTTATAAATAACAAGAGAAATGCTCATATGGAGAAAATAAAAGAAATGTTCAACAAGGTCCAAATCAATGTCCCTCTTCTTAATGCCATACAACAAGTGCCATCATATGCCAAATTCTTGAAGGAAATGTGCACCAAGAAGAGGAAAACACAAGTCCCTAAGAAAGTCTTCCTAGCATCAACCATTAGCGAGTTGCTCACTGGTCCAACTCCTGTTAAATACAAAGACCCAGGGAGCCCCACCATTTCATGCATCATAGGACAGACTACCATCAATAGGGCACTGCTTGATTTAGGGGCCAGCATCAATCTCCTACCTTTTTCTGTGTACCAACAATTAGGGTTAGGCGATCTTCTCCCTACCCAAATGACCATACAATTGGCTGATTGCTCTGTCACTAGACCCCAGGGGGAAATTCACGATGTCCTTGTCAAAGTTGGGAATTCATTTATCCTGTTGACTTTGTAGTCCTTGAAACAAAACATGTGTCAAATTCCAATCAAAGGGCTCAAATTCCTGTCATTTTGGGACGACCATTCCTGGCTACTGTAAATGCCATCATTAATTGCCGGAATGGATCAATGAGGTTAACTTTTGGTAACATGACTCATGAACACAATGTCTTCCACACACAACCTCGTAAAACAAAAGATCAAACATTTGAGGTTAGTTTCATTAGTAACAATTGTGAGGAAGAAGGTGAAGATCCAAAAGATGAGTCACAATCTTGTGATTCTCTTATCCGAGTACCCTTTAAAAAGGGGAAAGTTGATTTGGATATTTTCACTTTCAATGAGCCAACTCTGACTGTATTCGAACCTCCGATTGATATATCCTTTGAAGACCTGTTTGCTGATGAGATCATGTGTTTAGATGTGTCAACTCGGGGTCAGCTAACTGATTGCACACTTCCGGATGTTGACCTTAGTTTTGAAGAATTGTATGAGAGGAGCTGAAATTCCTTAACATTGGAAGTGATGAGATTCAGAGTGAGAGTAGTGATAAGGAATTTTTTAGTGAACAATGTGGTGGAATGAGGGTGAATGATAATAATAAATAATTGAATCTGGAAATACCTAGGGCTAAAATAATTCAAACCGTTTCCCAACTGAGCTCACGAAAGCAGACGCACTGGAACGATGGGAAACGGGCCAGGGGAAAAAGACCAAAGAAGAGCCTAGGTGAGGGTCACACTTGTAATATTTTTTGTAAATAATTCTTTTGTACACTTTTGTAAATAAAATAAAAAAATCATAATAATAATAATAAAAAAAATGAGGGATTTATGTGCTTAAAGAAGTTTCACAACTTTTCAAATTCAAAATTCCTAGGTCTCTACATCTCTTCCCTAGGATCAAACTCATTTTCAAGATTCCAAATCCCTAGGCTTGTAAATTCACTTTTGACCTAGGGCTAAAATTGGAAAACTCATTCTACTTCCCTCTCCTATAAATATTCTCTTCATCTATCCCTCCTCCCTCAAACGCAACTCACTCCCAGATCTGAAACCCTGCTGCAAGCGCCAACCCCTACAAATTTTCTCTTCCCAGATTTCTCATTCCTGCCGCAATTCCTAGCTACTTTTGCCGCAAATTTGCGGCTATCCTGCAGCATTTGGAGCGCAGAAAAATTCTACACCAGTCGATCTGAAGCGCTTGTGGCCGATCTGTTGCCAGAAACTTCATCAGCCTTTCCTGTACCCTCTGCAGAGATCGAATCTATTTTTTTCCCCCCATGAACTCCGGGGGCGGTTTGATCTTTCCTCTCTAGATCCATTGTTTTAATTTACACTATTACACATGGCCCCAAACTGTTTGTGGAAAAAGATTTTTCAAAAATTCTGAATGATCATGGGGGTATGGACACATATTTGTTGATCGATTACATGCTTGGAATTGGTATTCTTTGGTATATGATAACAGTGAGAATGATGCATATTACTGCCCTGACCTAGTCACTACATTTATAATGCACTTGATCATGCATCTGTTAGTTATGAGACATACCAATTTGTTGTCCATATGCCATTAGGGGACATCTTTATCACAATTCTCCTTGAGGAAATTACTAATGTCCCAAGTCACCCCCATCATAGCGACCCCCTACCACTGATAGAGTACATTACAATCATGGGGGCTCGCTGCACAGAGCAGGACCGTGGGCTCAAAGCCAACACCACTTTTCGAAATGTGTACTGCGTTGGACGCTGGATCCAACGCAATATTTTAGGGCTTGAACATGTCACATCCTTTAACAGACCTGTGTTGCAAATAATTCATGATTTGATGACTCGACAACACACGGTCTGTTTAAATAAAGCCATCTTCCACGCCATCCTTGCCAATTCCTCCCGCACTCGGGGTGCCAAATATTCCCATCCCATCCTGATTACTCGTCTGTGAAGGACCTTCTTACCAGACGATGTCTTTGATTCTTTTGACCGAGTGTTTATTACTGCAGAGAGACCCACCAGTTCATATAACTGTTGTTTGCACGCGGTTTGGACACCTAGTGTCCAACCCGAAGATATACCGGTGGATTCCTCTTCGGAGGACAGCTTAGCGGAAGAAGATGAGCCGCAATTTTGGAGGCAGGACCCCCCATCTGATTCACGTGCCTTCATGTCTACCATCTGGCGGGGCATGAAGAAGATCTTTCGGGGGCAGGTTCGTCTTAGGAAGAAGGTAGAGGAGCAATCCTCTAGGTTGGATAGTATCGAGGGAGCGCTGAGACGATCACAGTCGGCTGGACCTAGCACCACTGCTGGTCCAAAGCGACGGAGGGAGTAGCTTCATACCTTTACCTATTTCATGCATCATTTCATCTTGCATACATTGGGGACAATGCATGAGATAGGTATGGGGGGGTAGATTCTAACCTAGGATTTTTCATTTTCTTTCTAGGCTTTTTATTTTTATTTTTAGGATTTTCACTTTCTTTTTAGGTTTTTATTTTCTTTTAGATTTTACCTTTCTTTGTAGATTTTCTATTTTCTTGTTAGATTTTATTTTTTTTTAGAAAGAAAAAATTTTTAAAAAAAATAAAAAATAAAAATAAATTAAAAAAAGGGAAATTCTTGATCCATGTTTAAAGAATCAAACTTAATTTTAGGGATTAAGGAAGTTCTAAACTAAGATTTCTAATTATAAGTCGAAAAGAGGAGTTTTGTTAGATTTTTAGGTTAAGTAATAAAGGATTAGAAAAATTACTAGATTTTAATTCTTTCTTTAGGATATATACATTAAACATATTGAAGGATTAATCAAAGACTTTGTGACTTTATTTACATATATATATAAAAAAAAATATACAATAAATAAAAATATATATATAAATAAATAATAAATACTTAGCCACTGATTAAGCTGGTTAGTCGTGCCTCAAGAAGCATTGCCAATCACGCCTAAAGGTGGTTAAGTCCTTAAATTCCTTCGTGGCCTTTTTTACTCGAGTCATCGAACCCGAGAGATGTTTTCTCATCTGGTGCCCTAAGACCGTCTGGTTTGGGAGTCATCGGTAAGAGACTCATTACAAGGGTAAACTAGAAAGCCTAAGGATGCTAAGGAAAATAAATAAAAAAAATAATATTGTATATATAAATAAAAAAATGTTATATATGTTAGTAAATAAATGAACTTAGTCTAAGAAAGATCCTTCATATTTATAGATGTATATATCCTAGGATTGATGCAAAATCCGTTTTTGATCTTTTCCCTAAAAACTTAACCTAAGATGAAAACAAAACTCCAAATAGACGCTTATAAAAGGAATGACAAGTTTAGGGTAACCTGAAACCTATAACTTAAGTGAGAATCTTTAAAACATGGATCAAAATTTTCACTAACCCTTTTATTTTTCTTTATGGATTTTGTGGGTGCAATCCACTAAAAACTCTCAGGAGACAACACTCCTCCTCTAGGGTAACCTAGAGGTTTAACGGCTTGTTGCACGTGCTCAGTGCAATCGCGTCACCTGCGAAAGTGGTGTAATAAAATTGGTAGTATAGTTTTTCTTTTCTTATTTTGCTCGGGACGAGCAAAAGAATAAGTGTGGGGGTGTGATTGTTATCCAATTTTGCATATTTTACCACATCATTCCCATGCATATTGCAAATAAAAATATGATTTTTAATGTTCTTCTCTCTATTTTTGCAGGTCCACATCTGAAATGAGAAAAGGCCCAAAATTCCTTTAATTAGCAATAATTAAATGGAATTAATTCCAAGCCCAAAAGAGAGCCCAAGTTTGAGCCCAGGATCTGGAGAATTCTACGCGCAAACTCACTCTTCCAGAAGATCCACGTGGATAACAAACTGTAACAAACTCGCAACAGAAAATCTGGCCTCAACGGCCTTGATCTTGCCGCAATTTCTAGAAGCTTGCCGCAAATCTGCGGCAGTTACAGGTCTGTTATGGCCGAGATTTTCTCCAACAACCCGGGCTCTAGATCCTTCTCTCTGAGGCTTATAAATACAGCACCAGGGCCTGCACGAGCGCAACAGAGGATGAGAGAGGAGGAGAGAGGAGAGATTAGAGATTAGATGATTGTATTTTGTCGGATTTCTCTCTAGGATTTTTGTAGTGCTCTAGATCTTCTTCCTCCCTAGAAATTCTGTAAAGAGAAAGTTTGTAAGAGAGAGAAAGCTTGTGTATACCAAGGTGTGACAACTTGTGAAGCAAGAATTGATCCATTCTCTTCTCTTTTCTCTTGCATTTTCTAGTTTACTTGCTTTCTTTAATTCTAGCTTTACTTTACTTGCACTTTAATTCATGCTTTGCTTTGCTTTTCTTTTCTTATGGCTAGTAGCTAACTTTTCTAACATGAACTAGCTAACCACTAACCTTGCTAACTACTAACTCATGGGTGATTGCTATCTTTAATCTTGCAAGTTGTATGATCTTCTCTTCTCCGATGGGTTACTTTCATTGCTTGGCAAGTTCTTGTTGTAATTCCATATGATTCATGTGTGCCTCATTTAGAGCCTTGTCTTTAGAAAAAGTGCCTTAATGGAACATGGAGATGGATCACCAAACATATGCTATTTGTTGTACAACTTCTTTACTTCAATTAATGAATGTTATATCTTCTTCCTTAGCATCCCTTGAGTGTCGCTCTTTGATTCCATTATTGAAAGTCTATCTTATAGGCCAATGACATCTATGAGTCTACAAGACAAGTCCAAGAGTGATCACCCGTCATTCAAGTGGGAAAGTAATTAGACCAACACGCAAGACAAATCTTTGCCGATGAATCAACATGAGGAACGCATTCACCATCACGGAGTTTAGTAAGTTTTTAGCAAGGTAGTAAGGTTAGCTAGTCATGGTTTTCTCTATCTTCAAATCTTTTACAAGTTTTCTTTTCTTTTTAGTGTTAATCCAAAAGCCAATCTTGTTTTGATTTCTTTTCATTTTCCATCATGAATATATCCACCGATTCTTTCATTTCTTTTTCCATGTTTTATTCATTCTTTTAAGACAAAGAAGAATCTTCGTTTTCTTTCTTCACTACGAACCGTAACGCTTCCATCGCAAGCTCTCCCTGAGAATCGACTCGGTATAGCCCATGCTATAACGGAGATTGGAAAGGATACATTAATCATTTGAAATACATTTGTGGAGTGATCAAGCACTAAGGTTGACTCTAAACCTTCCCTCTTTTACATAATATCTGTGCAAATACTTCACACTATATCTTTTCCTCAATCACAGAACCACCACCATAAGATAATATTTTCCTTCCCCTTCTTCTTTTCATGCATCTGTGCATTAATTCATACATTGAGGACAATGCATGAGATAGGTGTGGGGGAGGGTTCTACCATAACTTAGGTTTTTTTTTTAATTTTTAACACTTTCTTTACTTTTAAAAACTTTTTGAAAATAGAAACAATATTTTGACTTATTTTTTGAAAAAAATTAAGTCAATTTTAAGGAATAGAAGAATCTTAATTAGGATTTTTTATACTTAGTTAAAATAAAATTATTTGTTTGATTTCCAAGGTTAAGAAGAAAATTTGAAAAAGTAATTTAATCTTGATTTTTACCTTGATGATATATGCATGCTTTATACACTTACCCACTTAGGGTTCATAAACAAAGATTCTTATGCCTTATTTAAAAAAAGGAGAAAAAAGAAAAAGAATATATATATATATATATATTTCTGATTAAGCTGGGTACTTGTGCCTCATAAAGCATAAGTATTCACGCTTAAAAGCAGTTCATATAATAAAATCCTTAGTTTTATGGCCTTGTTTGCTCGAGACCTTAAGTCCTTGGGGAGTTTTCTCACCCCGTGCCCTAAGACCATTTGGTTTGGAAGTCACCAATTAAAGGCTCGTTGCATGGGCAGATTAGAAAGCCTAATAGAACTAAGGAATAATATCACCAAAAATGAAAAAAATAAAAAAAGAAAAATAAATAAATAAATAAGGCATAACAGTTAGAGTTAAAGAACCCTTAGTCAAAATTTTACGGTCACAAAGGTGCATATGGCTTAGGATAAAATAATAGATTAGATGAAAAGTACAGTTTGACTCGTGCCTTGGTTGATAATAAGTTTTTGAATTAAGACTAAGCTTAAGAATGAAAAATTCGGTTTTCTTATAACTTATAGATTACTTAATTCTTACAATAATACTTCAAATATTCTTCTCTTTCAAAATGTATTTTCAAAATGCTACTTTGTTCCCTTTTAATGGATTTTGTGGTTGTAATTCACTGAAAACCCTCATGAGATAAAACTCGTCCTCTAGGGGAACCTAGAGGTTTAACGGCTTGTTGCACATGTTCAGTGTAATCGCGTGACCCGCAAAAGTGGTCTAATAATTTTTGATTTAGTTTGTTATTTTGCTCGAGGACGAGCAAAAGATAGGTGTGGGGTGTGACTGCACACATTTATTGCATTATTCTTTATTACATTTTCACATTTATCATGTAATAAATCTGCTAAATTCCTTATCTTAAATGTCTATTTTGCAGAAGATAATCATGGGGAGAAAGAGAATAAAATCAAATAGATATCAGTTAAATTCAGATTTAACTATATCTATTTGGTTAGAAGAGGATGATCTCAAATCTATTTGGTTAAATTCAGTTTTTGGTGAATCAAGTAGTTAAAGCTAAAGATCAACCGAGGATAACGTCAAATACAGAGTCCAAATCTAAAAGGATAAATGGATAGAGAGAAGGTTAACGGATGAGATGAAACAATTTTGACTCAGATTCTGACTGGATACAATTTAGTATTTGAATCATTATTTTTGCTACCGAACTCAAATCTGATGATCTAAGATGATCCAGAAAGAAAACTTAAAGGTCTACAATGCGTAAGTTGATCATTATTTCTAACTCTGCTAATTGATAAGTTATATTTAGCAATCAATACGCCAACAAGGTGCAGATCAGAACTGAATATCCACATCAAATCAAGTTTGGAGATAAGAGGAGGATTCAAATTCAAAAATATTCTGCTCCCCTTATCTTTAAACTCATTTCCTTATCCATTTCTATCCTATAAATACCCCACACATCAGAGGCAGAAGGGCGACCAAGCAGAGAGTAGAATTTAGGTTATTTTGTAGGTTGTAACTTAGGTTTTTTTATTTTCTTTTATGTAAATTTTATTTTCTTTATGTAACTGAGAGGAGAGGAGATTTTCATAAAAGAATGAGAACAAGTTTGTACTGAGGGTGACACCGGTGTAAGTAATCTTTTCTTTCATTGTTATTTTAATCGAATCGAAGTTTTCTTTTCTATTCTTATTTTTGTTTACTTCCCTCTTCTGTATTTGTGAATCTAAATAGCCTCGAAGTTGCCTTGCCCTTGCAAGTGCCATTGATGACTTTTGGTGATGGATATCCATTTCTATAGTAGTATAGCTTGACCCTTCATTTCATAGTGTAAATAGGGAATGAAAAAGATCCTATTTGTCATACTTTGCTCGCCTTCAAACAAAAGTACATCGTCGATACGGGTCAAAGGTGAAGCAGGCGCCGAAAAGGTAAGTAAGCTTTTTAGGTTTTAACTTTCTTTTCTTTTAATTTTAGTTTAGATCACTAACGCCACAATCTCCCAATTCTTTTATCACTCTTTTCAATTTCTTTGTATATATATCCATTTTTTATTTTCTCCACCTTCTCAATCTACCATTTTCTTCCTAACTGAACTGTAATTCCATTTTTTTCTCTTTTCTCTTAAAGAACTAAAAGAAGGTATTTAATCATTGAATGTAACTTAACAGAGTACTTGCTAAAAAAGCTTCCATCGCTGGTCCCTCCATGTGAATCACGACTCGCATAGCCACTTGCTATTGTTGTAGTATTGAGTACTTACACTCTTTATTCTAAGTTCTAAATTCTGTAATTTTGTGTGCAGGTAAAACCTCAAACAAAATACTAGAGACAACTCTGGTGGAGGGATGACCTAGGTGCTCATGCTAGACGAAGAAAGATGCAAGCTCACCGAGAAGAGCCTGAGGAGAGGCAGTAAAGTTATGATTCCCAAGAGAGAAGACATACATGTCATCCTTAAGTTGTCCCCGCAGTAGAGTTCTCCGAGTGAAGAGATCCTTAATAAAATAAGAGTCAGGGTGAAATTCAAGAAGGACTTTATTATCAGCAGTAAATTGACTAACAGACAGAAGATTTTTGGTGATATCAGGAACATGTAAAAGGTTTTTCAAGACAAATAAAGAAATAGGAGAACACAATAAAGAAGCACCAGTAGCTCAGATAGGCAAACCTGTCTCGTTACCTATGCGAACTCTGTCGGGTCCTTGATATTCGGAGTGAACCACCAGATTCACAATGTCAGCCGTTAGGTGATGAGTGGCTCCAGAGTCAAAATACCAGTTGGGATCGACTGGACTATTTCTATAAGAGTGGAGAAGAACAGTTTGGCTAGCCGACTCATCATAACGATTGTAGCATTGGTTAGCATAATGGCCAAAACGATTGCAGATCTGGCATTGAGGTTGGCGACCGGCAGACTGATGTGGCGGTAAGAAGGAACGTCCACGACCACGACCACGCTTCCTGCCTCGGCCACGTCCACGACCACAGAAAGAAGATGGAGCTGAATGGTAGTTTGGAGTACGAAAAACAGTATGAACTGCATGAGAAGGGGAGATGAGGGTTGTGGAGTCTGGTGAAGTGATAGCACGCCCACGATAAATCTCCTGGCTAAGAATGAGGCTGTGAGTTCTTCTGACAGTATAGGGCCGACTTGTATGTTGACAGAGGTGACGAATGAGTCATATTCGGAAGGCAGATCACTGAGTAAGGTAAAGATGAGGTTAGAGTCGACAATAGGATTAGCCAGGTTATCCACGATGGACTTGACAAACTGGATGTACTCTGGCATAGATGAGGTGCCCATCTTGACGGTGTGCAGCTGATATTTAAGTTGCTGCACTCTAGCACTAGAGGGTGACGCAAAATTTACTCCAGAGAGTACCACACATCACGAGATATGGTGAGGCCGACGACATGAGTAAGAACAGCCTCAGTGAGCGAGGAGATAAGCCAACATAAGAGCATCTGATCAAGCTTGATCCAGCGAGTGTATTCTGGATTGATAATGGGCTGAGCATCCTTCTCGGTAGAAGGAAGGAACCGGACCAGACACCGAGAGGTTCCGTCGATGAGATCATCGAGATCGTGGAGCTTAAGAAGAGGAAGGACAGGAACGCCACAGTAGATAGTTTCCCTTGTCGAGTTTGACACTTAGAAAGTGAGTGATATTAGGATTGGGAGAAACCATGGATGCAAGTGTTTGGATGGAGGAGAGGGAAGATAAAAAGAAAATACTCGACATAGTATAAGAGTTGGCTCTGATACCAAGATAAAGAAGAAGAAGACTTATTTGTGCAAAAACCAGATGCCATTAGCTATGGATCTTGGTTGTGTATATATACACATATTGGTCACATGTTTACACTGATTTAGGAGATAAAATAGGAAAACATTGGCTGAGAGAAAGAATAGGAAAATATTGACTGAGAGAAAGAATGAGAACACATAGTGCATGAATTCCATGAGTCCCATGTGTTCCTATAATCATGGATAGATTTTAGGATCTGGTTGATTTCAGGAGGGTGTCGTTCATATGGATCACTGTTTCACATAAGTCACGTGTGTCATTTATATCTCTAACATATTCATTTTTTGAATGGTGGAGGTCAACATTGTTAAGGCATTTCAAAATTAAGCAAAGTTCTTTTAGTCCCACATTGGATAGGAAAAGAACTCTTTAGTGTTTATATATGGAGTCTCTTTCATGATGGGTTGTGTGGGCTAAAAACTACACACAAGCCCATTGAGGCCCAGTGAAGAAAATTGGGTTACCGGGTCCGAAAAACCTTAATGTGCATGTGGGCCCGCATCACGCGTGCACAAGGGGGGTGCAAATCCGGGTTTCAGAGCCTCGCAGGTGTGACCCGAATTAAGTTTTGCCAATTTTATTTTGGATTTAGCATTAAAATAAAATCTTTCCAAATCCTGTCACAATATTTGGGTCAGAGATAGTAGTTAAGATTTGTATCTTCCCATGTCCTGTCAGTCAGAGTTAGCCGTTGAGGGCTCTCTGCCCATGTTCTGCAGTGACACTTTTTAAGGCAATATTGTTCCTCTTCGCAAGAAAAGATTTCTTCCTCCGTCCAAAAATTTGTTCTCTGTCCAAGGATTGTTATCTTTGCTCAAGGATTTTCTAATGATGAAAAACTCTCTTTATAAAGGATATATCCCTGCTCTCAATAACACATCTGAGCTATCGTTCTCCTCTAATATCTTGTTAAACTCTTCAGTTCCTTCCTGCATCTCTAGAGAAAAAAACCAAGTTGTTCGAGGGCATGTGCATTGCGAGTGCATGCTTGCAGGGCCGGCGATCGTTGAATCCTGGAGGGTAGGCCGCCATCAACTTGCTGCACCAAGATACTCTCTTAGAAGGGCGCGATCTACTCTTAAGGACAGTGCTCCGCACGCCTAGATCAAAATAGAGAAGTTCCTTCCTTCTTGAAAGTTTAATTTAAAAAGCTTAGTAGTAATTCGTACATTATTTTTCAACAATCTTAAGAGTAGATATGGATACTGCTATGGTTGCTGCTACGAGTGTTAAGTCTCTGCGTGACATCTCTAGGATTGAACCATTTAATAGAACCCATTATAAAACATGGAAAGAAAAAGTTATGTCTACACTTGTTGTAACTGGTTATGCCTTTGTTATAACTAATCCTAAACCAAAGAAAGAAAAGGAATTGCAAAACTAACAAAAGGCCAACAAAATTTGTAGACACATCATTCTCAGCACACTTAGTAATGCACGGTTTGACGTTTACTGTCCTTATAAAATTGTAACTAAAATTTGATAAAGTCTTAATAAGAAACACATTCCTGAAGATGCTGGAAATCAAAATTTTGCTATTGAAAACTTTTTGAATTTTTTCATGTCTGATGAAAAGATATTTCTCTCAAATTCATGAATACCATGTTCTAATTGATGATCTTAAAAATGAAAATATCACCATACCAAAGCCTTTGTTGCTAGAGCCCTAATTGAAAAAAAATACCCGACTCCTGAAAAGATTACAAGAAAGAACTGAAGCATAAAAGAAAATAAATGAATCTTGAAGATGTAATAATTCATATTAGAATTGAAGAGAAAAATAAAGAAAGAGAGAAAACAGAAAGGGCCAAGGAGCTCACTTCCAAGGCAAATCTAATTGAAAGTATGCTTTCTAAACTAACGAAACATTTTCATAAGCCGAACTTCAAATCAAATCAGAACCCTAAGATGAAAAGAAACACTTACTCTACTTTCAAGAAGAAAGGAAACTGTTTTGTGTGTGGCAAACCCGGACACTACTCAGCACAATGTAGGTTCCGGAAGACTGGTGAGGCTCCATCTACACTACAAGCTAGCCTGGTTGAGATTGATATTATTACTGCTGTAATCTCTAAAGTTAACATAATTGTACATAATAAGAACGGGGTGATTGATTCTGGGGCAACCCGACATATATGTGCCCACAGAGGAATCTTCTCTTCTTAGTCCTCTGTTAATGATAGTGAACAAGTATTCATGGGTGATTCGAGGCCTTCACCTATTGTGGGTAAGGGAAAGGTGCTTCTCAAGCTCACTTCAAGGAAGATCCTTTCTCTTACAGATGTGCTTCATGTTCCTGAGATTCATTGGAGCCTCATTTCTGTTTCTCTTTTTAAAAATGTTAGAGTTAAGGTCTGCTTTGAATCTGATAAACTTATAATGACTAGGAATGAACAATTTGTTGGTAAAGAGTACTGTAGTCAGGGCTTATTTATGCTGAATAGACTTGAAATCATGAATGAATATGCATCTACTTATTTTGCTCACATGATTGACTCTTGTGATCTTTGGCATGGTAGGTTAGGACATGTTGGTTTTTTCTTACATTAAGAAAATGAAAATTATAGGTCTATTACATAATGTAACTATATCTGATCATGACAAATGTGAAATATGTGTTGAATCTAAATTCACTAAGAAATCATGCAAAAGTATATAAAGAGAATCTGAATTGTTTGAGCTTATTCATAGTGATCTTAGTGACTTAAAAAATAACTTAATTAGGGGTGGTAAAAGATTTTATATCATCTTTGTTGATGACTATTCTAAATATACAGTAGTGTATCTATTACGATCTAAAGATAAAGCCTTTGAAATATTTCTGAAATATAAATTAGAAGTTAAAAATCAACTAAATAAGAAAATCAAGAGATTGAGATCGGATAGAGGTAGTGAATATAAACTTAAATAATTTAATGCATTTTGTTAACAACATGGCATAATTCATGAGACTACCCCTCCATATTCGATTGAATCTAATGGTGTTGCTGAAAGAAAAAATAGAACACTCAAAAATATGATGAATGCTATGCTTATAAGTTCTGATGCACCTCTGAACCTGTGAGGGGAGGCTATACTCTCTGCTTGTCATATTCAAAATAGAATACCCTATAAAAAAATCGGCATAACCCATATGAAATATGGAAGGGACATGCACCAAATTTAAACTATTTAAAAGTGTGGGAGTGCCTAGCTAAAGTTCTTCACCTGAACCCAAAAGAAAGAAACTAGGACCCAAAATCTTTGACTGCATATTTATAGATTATGCACTTCATAGTGCTTTATATAGGTTTCTTGTGATTAGAAGTGATAATAATATTATGGAGGTTAACACTATTATTGAAAGTAAAAATGCAGATTTCTTTGAGCATGTTTTTCCATTGAAAACTCATGTTGATAAAGCTTCTCATGCCTTATCATCTAGTCATGCACAAGAATCTGATAATAATGAAGAGATTGAATTAAGGAGAAGTAAAAGAGTTAGAAAAAAAACTGACTTTGGTAAAGATTTCTTTACATTTCTTGTTGTGATGACCGTCTCACTTATAGAGAGGCTATCTCCTCTCTGGATGCTCCATTCTGTAAAGAGGCTATTAATAATGAATTATAATTCATATTATCGAATCAAACTTGGAAACTTGTTGATTTGCCACGGGGTGCAAAACCAATTGGTTTCTATGGATATTTAAAAAACTGAAACCTAATGGGTCTTTAGATAAATTTAAAGCTAGATTGGTTGCTAAATGATACACTCAAAAGAAAGACTTTAATTATTTTGATACATTGGCTCCTGTGATTAGAATTACATCTATTAGAGTATTGTTTGCTTTAGCATCTATTTATAAGCTTTTGATACATCAAATGGATATTAAACTGCATTCTTAAATGAAGAACTGGAAGAAGAAATATATATGGACCATCTTGAAGGTTATGTGACAAAAGGAAATGAACACAAAGTCTGCAAACTTGTAGAATCTTTATATGGCTTAAAATAATCACCCAAACAATGACATGATAAATTTGATAGTGCTCTTGTTTTTTATAGTTATCAGATTAATGAGGCTGATAAATGTATCTATACTAAATTTGAGAATAATGTTGGTGTTATCATATGTTTATATGTTGATGAATGCTTATATTTGGTAAAAATATAGAAATTGTAAATGACACCAAATCATTTTTGTCTTAAAATTTTGATATGAAAGACATGTGCGAAGTTGATGTGATCTTAAGAATTAAAATAACTAGAGATTCTGATCGTATCATGTTTTCACTAGGACACTATATAGAAAGAATGTCCAAAAGATTTGGTCATTTTGACTGCACTCCTGTTTTCACACCTTATAATGGCAGCATTCACTTAAGAAAGAATAAAGAATAAAGTGTATCACAGTCTGAGTATACACAAATCATTGATAATTTAATACACTTGATGAATTATACATGACCTGACATTGTTTATACCGTGGGACGACTTAGTCGTTACACTCACTGTCCTAATAAGGACCATTGGATAGCATTATATCGAGTGCTAAAGTATCTAAAAGGATCTATAAATTATAGTTTGACATATTGTGGCTTTCCTTCTATTTTAAAGGGAAACTCAGATGCTAACTGGATCTCCGATTCTGATGAGTTAAAGTCCACAAGTGGATATGTGATCACACTTGATGGGGGTGCGGTGTCTTGAAAATCATCCAAGAAAACCGTCACAGCTCGCTCCACTATGGAGTTTGAGTTTGCTGCCTTAGAAAAGGCAGGTACTGAAGCTGAGTGGCTCAAAATTTTTTGATTGATATACCAATTTGAAAGAAGCTAGTTCCGTCTGTGTCTATTCATTTTGATAACCAAGCTACTATTGCTAGAGTTAAGAATAAAATTTACTATGGAAAGAGCAGGCATATACGCCTAAGACATAAAATTGTAAAGCAGCTGTTGAATGATGGGATCATATCTCTTGACTATGTGAGGTCAGAGTTTAATATAAGTGATCTATTTACCAAACCACTAGGGAGAAAACTAGTGGAGAATACATCGAGGGGAATAGGTCTCATGTCTATAACAAAGAGTCAAAAATTATGGTAACTCAACCTATCGATTGATGAACTCATGAAGTAGGTTTATATGGGTAATAACAAATCATTGTTGACTTGGTGATGCACTATCATTATTTTATTATTAAGAAGTCGCATCCTATCATGTAGATAGTGCAAATTGCAATGTGCAAAGGATGAGCATTAGCTCTTAATGGATTACGATAGCTCTTATTGAGTGGTATATTTAATTGCAATGCACATTTGATGGATTCACCTATATGAGTGTGAAAGTGGGATCGCTTCCTATGAGAATATAGACATATTCTCTAGAGCGCTCATGAATATCCAGGTCGGGCGTATGGCCGATTCGCGCTAACCCATTTTGAACAGTTTGGTTCTAAGAATGATATGTGGGTAGTACATTAATGATCCATAATTAGGGAGATTGGTTCGTAGAAACTTTACGTTTCACCAACTTCCTGTAGGACACACCTACATATCCTAAGTAGTGGTTCATAGACTAAAAGTCACCACTATTGAAGCATTGAGTTCTCATGTTTCCTCCATATTTGATTCCTCATCTTCTCTCTCGTTCTTATTATCCTTCCTTTTAATTTTGAAATAGTAGGGGATTGTTAGAGTATTTCAAAATTAAGAAAAGTTTCTTTAGTCCCATATTGTATAGGAAAAGAACTCTTTAATGTTTATATATGGAGTCTCTTTCATGATGGGTTG
Organism: Agave tequilana; assembly: GCA_038442645.1. Lineage (NCBI taxonomy): Eukaryota > Viridiplantae > Streptophyta > Magnoliopsida > Asparagales > Asparagaceae > Agave > Agave tequilana. The sequence goes on along the minus strand of JAVJIF010016944.1, from coordinate 77,769 downwards.
TGTGGGCTAAAAACTAGGGGGTGCTTGAGCGCACACAAGCTCATTGAGGCCCAGTAAAGAAAATTGGGTTATCGTGTCTGAAAAATCTTAATACGCATATGCGCCAGTATCGCATGCGTAGGGGGGTGCAAATTCGGGTTTCAGAGCCTTGCAGGTGTGACCCGAATAGGCTAAGTTTTGCCAATTTTATTTTTAGATTTAAAATTAAAATAAAATCTTTCCAAATTCTGTCACAATATTTGGCTTAGAGATAGCTGTCGAGATTCGTATCTTTCCATATCCTGTCATGTCAGAGTTAACCGTTGAGGGCTCTTTGCCTAAGTTCTGCAGTGACACTGTTCAAGGGAATATTGTTCCTCTATACAAGGAAAGATTTCTTCCTCTGTTCAAAGATTGATTCTCTGTTAAGGATTATTTTTTCTGCCCAAAGATTTTCTAATGATGAAAAACTCTCTTTATAAAGGACCTATTCCCTGCTCTCAACAACACATCTGAACCATCTTCCTCCTCTGAAATCTTCTTAAACTCTTTAGTTCTTACCTGCATCTCTAGAGGAAACAAAACCGAGCTATTCGAGGACCTGTGCATTGCGAGTGCACGCTTGCAGGGCCAGCGATTGTTGAATCCTAGAGGGTGGGCTGCCAACAGCCTGCTGCACCGAGATACTCTCTCAGAGCGGCGCGATCTACTCTTACGGACAGTGCTCCGCACGCCTCGATAAAAATAGAGAAGTTCCTTCCTTCTTGAAAATTTAATTTAAATAGCTTAGCAATAATTCGTACATTATTTTTTAACACTCTTAAGAGTAGAAATGGATACTGCTATGGTTGCTGCTACTAATATTAAGTCTCTGCCTGACATCTCTAGGATTGGACCATTTAATGGAACCCACTATAAAAGATGGCAAGAAAAAGTTATGTCTACACTTGATGTAACTAGTTATGCCTTTACTATAACTGATCCTAAATCAGAGAAAGAAAAAGAATTGCAAAACTGAGAAAAGGCCAACAAAATTTGTAAACACATCATTCTTAGCACACTTAGTAATGCACTGTTTGATGTTTACTATCATTATAAAACTGCAGTTGAAATTTGAGAAAGTCTTAATAAGGAATACATTCTTAAAGATGTTGGAAGTCAAAAATTTACTATTGAAAACTTTCTGAATTTTGTCATGTCTAATGAAAAAGATGTTTCCTCTCAAATTCATGAATACCATGTTCTAATTAATGATCTTAAAAATGAAAATATCACCATACCCGAAGCCTTTGTTGTTGGAGCCCTAATTAAAAAACTACCCGACTCCTAAAAAGATTACAAGAAAGAACTAAAGCATAAAGAAAACAAATGAACCTTGAAGATGTAATAATTCATATTAGAATTGAAGAGAAAAATAAAGAAAGAGAGAAAATAGAAAGGGCAAGGAGCTTACTTCCAAGACAAATCTAATTGAAAGCAAGCCTTCTAAACTAAAGAAATATTTTCAAAAGCCCAACTTCAAATCAAATCAGAACCCTAAGATGAAAAGAAACCCTAACTCTACTTTCAAGAAGAAAGGAAACTATTTTGTGTGTGGTAAACCCGGACACTACTCAGCAATGTGTAGGTTCTCGAAGAGTAGTGAGGCTCCATCCAAAACACAAACTAGCCTGGTCGAGAGTGACATTACTGTTATTGTAATATCTGAAGTAAACATAGTTGCACATAATAAAAACTAGGTGATTGATTCTGGGGCAACCGATATATATGTACCAACAGAGGAGCCTTCTCTTCTTACTCCTCTGTTGATGATGGTGAACAAGTGTTCATGGGTGATTTGAGGCCTTCACCCGTTTTAGGTGAGGGAAGGTGCTTCTCAAGATCACTTCAGGGAAGATCTTTTCTCTTACAGATATGTTTCATGTTCCTAAGATTCGTTAGAACCTCATTTTTGTTTCTCTTTTGAAAAATTTAGAGTTAAGATCTGCTTTAAATCTGATAAAATTGTAATGACTAAGAATGGACAATTTGTTAGTAAAAGGTACTGTAGTCAGGGTTTATTTATGCTGAATATACTTGAAATCATGAATGAATATGCATCTACTTTTTTTCTTACATGATTGACTCTTGTGATCTTTGGCATGGTAGGTTAGGATATGTTGGTTTTTCTTACATTAAGAAAATAAAAATATAGGTCTATTACATAATGTAACTATATCTGATCATGACAAATGTGAAATATGTGTTGAATCTAAATCCACTAAAAAATCATACAAAAGTGTACAAAAATAATCTGAATTGCTCAAGCTTATTCATAGTGATCTTGGTGACTTAAAAATAACTTAACTAGAGATAGTAAAAGATTCTATATCACCTTTATTGATGACTGTTCTTGATATACAGTAGTCTATGTATTAAGATCTAAGGATGAAGCCTTTGAAATTTTTCTGAAATATAAATCAGAAGTTGAGAATCAACTAAATAAGAAAATCAAGAGATTGATATCGGATAGAGGTGGTGAATATGAACTTAAACAATTTAATGAATTTTGTGAACAACATGGCATAATTCATGAGACTATCCCTCCATATTCACCTGAATCTAATAGTATTGCTGAAAGAAAAAATAGAACGCTCAAAAATATGATGAATTCTATACTTATAAGCTCTGGTGCACCTCTGAACCTGTGGGGGGAGCCTATACTCTCTTCTTGTCATATTTAAAATAGAATACCCTATAAGAAAACTGGCATAACTCATATAAAATCTGGAAGGAACATGCACCAAACTTAAACTATTTAAAAGTGTGGGGGCGCCTAACTAAAATTCTTCTACCTGAACCCAAAGAAAGAAATTAGAATCCAAAGCCTTTGACTACATATTTATAGGTTATGCACATCATAGTGCCTCATATAGGTTTCTTGTGACTAGAAGTGATAATAATATCATGGAGGTTAACACTATTGCGAAGCTAAAAATGCAGAATTCTTTGAGCATGTTTTTTCATTGAAAACTCATATTGATAAACCTTCTCATGATTCATCATCTAGTCATGCACAAGAATCTGATGATAATGACGAGATTGAATTAAGGAGAAGTAAAAGAGTTAGAAAAGAAACTGACTTTGGTAAAGATTTCTTTACATTTCTTATTAGTGTTGACCCTCTCACTTATAAAGAGACTTTCTCCTCTCCGGATGCTCCATTCTGGAAAGAGGCTATTAATAATGAATTAGAGTCCATATTATTGAATCACACTTGGGGACTTATTGATTTGCCACCAGGTGCAAAACCAATTGGTTGCAAATGGATATTTAAAAGAAAACAGAAACCTTATGGGCCTTTAGATAAATTTAAAGTTAGATTGGTTGCTAAAGGATACACTCAAAAGAAAGACTTTGATTATTTTGATACATTTGCTCCTGTGACTAGAATTGCATCTATTAGAGTGTTGTTTGCTTTAACATCTATTCATAAGCTTGTGATACATCAAATGGATGTTAAAACTACATTCTTAAATGGAGACTGGAAGAAGAAATATATATGAACCAACCTGAAGGTTGTGTGGCAACAGGAAATGAATATAAAGTCTGCAAACTTATAAAATCTTTATATGGTTTAAAATAAGCACCCAAATAATGGCATGATAAATTTGATCGTGTTTTTGCTTCCTATGGTTAATAGATTAATGAGGCTGATAAATGTATCTACACTAAATTTGAGGATAATGTTGGTGTTATCATATGTTGATATGTTGATGACATGCTTATATTTGGTACAAACTTAGAAATTATAAATGACACCAAATCATTTTTGTCCTCTAATTTTTATATGAAAGACAAGGGTGAAGTTGATGTGATCTTAGGAATTAAAATAATTAGAGATCTGATCGATCATGCTTTCACAAGGACACTATATAGAAAGAATATTCAAAAGATTTGGTCATTTTGAATGCACTCCTGTTTTACACTTTATGATGGTATCATTCACTTAAGAAAGAATAAAGAATAAAGTGTATCACAATTTGAATATGCACAAATCATTGGTAGTTTAATGCACTTAATAAATTATACATGACTTGACATTGCTTATGTCGTGGGATGACTTAGTCGTTCCACTCACTGTTCTAGTAAGGACAGTTGAACAGCATTGTATCGAGTGCTAAAGTATCTAAAAGGAACTATTAATTATAGTTTGACTTATTGTGGCTTTTCTTCTATTTTGGAGTGATATTCAGATGCTAACTGGATCTTCGATTCTGATGAGTTAAAGTCCACAAGTGGATATGTGATCACACTAGGTGCAAGTGCGGCGTCTTGAAAATCATCCAAGCAAACCGTCACAGCTCGCTCCACTATGAAGTCTGAGTTTGCTGCCTTGGAGAAGGCAGGTACTGAAGCTGAGTGGCTCAGGAATCTTTTGATTGGTATACCAATTTAGAAGAGGCCAGCTCCATCTGTGTCTCTTCATTGTGATAACCAAGCTACTATTCTAGAGCTAAGAATAAAATATACAATGGAAAGAGTAGGCATATACGTCTAAGACATAAAATTGTAAAGCAGCTGCTGGATGATGGGATAATATCTCTTGACTATGTGAGGTCAGAACTTAATATAAGTTATCAATTTACCAAACCACTAGGGAGAAAACTAGTGAAAAATACATCGAAAGGGAGAGATTGTTAGCGTAAAGGCCCATCACTCTAGTTTTTCTGATGATTAACTCATGTAGTTATAGTACTAATGATCTTGTATTTATATAGTTTCAGATTTTCTATCAAGATCTTAGTAGGTGCTTAGCTTCAACAAAGGAGTTTTGGAGCTAACACATATAGATTCAAGAGCTCGCGCATCAAGATCGCATCTAGTACTTGGATGGAGTCAAGCTCTTTGGATCATGTTTGGATCGAGTTAGCTTGGAGAAGGAGTTCTACAAGAAGACTTTAGTTTGTTTAGATTAAGTTTGTATTTAAATCTTGTGTAAGATAGACTAGTATTGATATGCTCAAGTTCACACACAGACAAGTTCAATATGTTTGATTTCAGTTTAAGCGGTTTTGGATTTCAAGTACACATATATCGGGTTTTGGATTTTAACCAGTTTTAGTTCTGCTGATCTGCTCGACACCCTTTTAGATTTTTTATCATAACGTTTTATTCTTATATTCAAACAATATGATTTAAATTGCATTTCAAAGATAACTTTTAGGGTTACATATATTATTCAATAATCATTTTCTGATTCAAATATTAAAGATGCCAAATATTGGGTTAAAGTCTGTTATTATTTTAAAAATAGTTTACAGTTTCTGATTTAACACATTTTTGTATTTTATTGATAACTTTCTACTCCGAAATGATATTGAGTTTATCCAAGTTGCAGTAGATTGAAAACTTAAAGCTTTACAAATTATTCCTATAATTATTTTTAAATTCTGAAGTTTTAGGCCTGAAAATTGTGCTCCAAGTTAACCAATAGTCTGCCAGATTAGCAGTAATGGCTAATTTTCTGGAAGCTGATTTTTAACATGTTTTTAAAATATGTTTTGATGAATTTTAAGAGTCAATTTATTCCTTTTAAACCTGGTAAAACTATTCAAAATTTGCTTTCTAAAACCTATATAAAGGGTCATTAGGATGGATTGACATCATAACAACAATTTCATTGAAAATCAAAGTTTTGAGTTTCAAGAGAAAAAATTTTCTAGTGCCATCTTGCCCATTTCCTAAATAGTTTCTAAAGAGTTTTTGTGCTTCAAATCTCTATCTTTTATTTTACTTTCGAGGGTTAGAAAAATCAAAGAAAAATAGAGTCTTTGAAAAATTTGTTTTGATCTTTATTTCTATATCTATCTAGTATTTTTCTCAAGTATTTTTCTTTATGATTTTGATTTTCAGACACCTTGTCTTCTCATACTTGAGCAATCATCTCTATCCTATATATAGGATCTTGTTTTTATGAGGAAAGTTATTTGTGGTCTATTGTGATCACCAAGATTGTAATTTTCTCTTTGCTTTGGCTTTGTGCCTATCCCTCTAGTGTAGAGGTGATTGAGTTTTAGGTTTGTGCCTATTCCTCTTGTGTAGAGGTGATTGTGGTTGAGTTTTAACTTTGTCTCTATCCCTCTTGTGTAGAAGTGATTATGGTTGAATTTTGACTTTGTGCCTTGCATCTTGTGTAGAGGTGGTTATGTTGGAGAGATAAGTTGTATACTCCAAGTTTGTAATTGTAAGTTCCTCAGTGGAAGTTCTCTTTGTGGGAGGTCCGCGTGACATAGTGAAAATCCTTCTATGTGAAGGCGGGGATGTAGAGCAGTGGCTCGAATCTCGAAAAGTATCTTGGTGTTTGCGTTTGATCCACTATCTCTCTTACATCTTGTATTACTTTATATTGTTCTTATCTCATACATGCTTGGTATTGATTGTGTGCCCATACTTGAATTGAACCAAGAGAGCTTCATATAACACCTCAACTCTTATTTAGAGGAATCAGAGGAGATAGTGTAGAGTCCTTCACCGGGAATTTGGCTACACTCTTTGGTTATACATAGTCTATTGCAATTAGTTTTTAATTCTGTATCATTTGCATTAGATTAGCTAGTACACCTATTTACCCCATCTAGGTGTATTTTCAATTGGTATCAGAGCTTACGCTCCTGATATTAGGTTTAACCACTAGGAGTGAGATCTTGGATTGCTAATCTAGATTTGCATTTGCACACATATTGTTCACTCATGGATTTCCTTGCCCCTCCCATGTATGATGTTACCAACATCGATATATAGAAGTATAAGATGAGTATATACCTTTAAACCCTAGGAATGCATGTTTACCTTGCCACTACCATGAAATCTTATCTTGGTAATGACAAGTATATAGAGGCCAATGCACAAGCCTTAGTGTCACTTTGGCACACACTTAGCAAAGATTATCTTTCTATTGTTTCTCATTGTAATTTGACTTTTACAGTGTGGAACACATTAACCTCTCCCAAGCTACAGACGACAAACTATGTAGAGAAGGAACCCTTGGTGGATGAGTCTGACAAAACCTGCTATATGTCCAAGGGATTGACTCCCTTGAGGTACATTCGGATACTCAACTAGATGATAATGCTAGTTCTTTTTGTGATGAAAACATGGATGCAGATGCATTAAATGATGAACTATCTATCATTTGTGAAAACTTACTAGAAAATATAAACTTTTGAAAAACAAAAGTTTTAAATTAAAAGAAAAAAATAAGGACTTGCTCTTAAAACTTAAAATGATTTTACAAGAGAGGGTTAAGATTTCAGGTGAAAGAGACTCCTTGAAAACCCAACTTGACCTTGTTTTAAAGGAAAATGAAAATTTGAAGAATAAAAATGATTTTGATATTATTTTGAAGAAAAATGAGATTTTATCTTCAAAACTTGAAATAGTTTTAAAAGAGAGTGATTCTTTGAAAAATAAAATTATTTCAATTTCAAAAGAGCTGGATTTAGTTTCAAAGGAAAATTTTTCTTTGAAAAATGATTTTGATTCTCGTGTTTGTCATGCTACTATACATTCATCTTCTATTGATAAACAGAATGCATACTGGACTTCTTCTTCAATTATTAAAAATGATATATGTGCTTTGAAGAAAAGTATAGATTGTTTGGGCTCCACTTTGAGCCAATGTGCCATGAACCACACACGATTGGAATTCATGTTTCATGCTCCTCATATGCATGCACACAAAACGCGGCATACACATGCTCATCATGCACACACACATGAGTCTATATATGCTCATGTGTACACCTATACACATTGTGGACGTACGGGCCACCTTACAAGATTTTGCTATGATAGATTATATATTTCAAATTTTGCATATAAATTTGTTTGGGTTAGGAAAGGTGCTAACCCCTATGGATCCAACAAGATATGGGCACTAAAATTCACCCCTATTGTATTTGACGTAGGTGTGGGCTCTCACTTGACGTGAGGGTATTGGTGCCTTAATGGTGGATGCGTTTGAACTTGATGGACATTATATTGGATGCATCACCTTCAAGGAAGTTTGGTGGAAGGATCACCATTGTTTGGAGGCCTAGAGATTAGCCCTATTAGTTCTGGTAACTATCTCTAACTCCTTATATTGTTTACATGCTTTTGCATGAATATTTTTAGCATGTATTTGTTTTCATGTTTTTCATGTCCATTATGTTTAAATACAATATTTATTAGACTTGTGATATACATATATAATATTTGAGATATACCCATGTTTATATGGACTATTATTTTTGTGTTCTTACTATAGTTTAGTTATTGTGTATATCCTAACTCTAAAGCACGTACATTTACCCTAATGATCATGTTTGTTTATGATTTTGCACTTCATATTTTGATTACATATTTAGATGAAAATTTCATTAAAAACTTGTATTTATACTTGTACAACTAATGAGCCACATTTGTTTATTATGTATTTGTGCTTTATTGCTCAATTGTACCCATTAGATGTACATGTATAATCTAGTTTTGATGATTCTTTCATTTATACTGGTTTTCCCTATTTTTATACATGTTTTTATGAAAATGTGTTTAGTTTCATGTATATGTCAATTTTGTCTAAAACTCATGCCTATCCTAGAGTCACTTGCTTTTCATGCAAAATTCTTTTTTGGACTCATTTATATTTGGGATATGTATGTAAACTTTTAGTTTCAACAAAACATACATATACCTGAAACGTATTTAGTTTTGATGATTTCTTACTTTTGATAAAGGAATTTCATATTAGCTTCATTACCAATCTCCATGATTATACTTATTACATGATTTTTACACTCTATGTGAAAATACACATAGAAGGGGAGTGAATAGGTGTATAGCTACTATAATGATAAATGATGCGGAATTAAAAACTAATTGAAACACACTTAGTGTAACCAAAGAGTGTAGATAAATTCTCAGTGATGGGCTCTAGACTCTCTTCTAAATTCCTCTAAATAAGAGTTGAGGTGCTATTTGAAACTCTCTTGGTTTAACACAACTATGGGGACACACAATCAATACAAAGTATATATATATGATGTGAACAATATGAAACAATGCAAGATAAGAAAGAGAGAGTTAAGAGATAGTGGATCAATCACAAACGCATAGATATGATTCGAGGTTCGAGCCACTGCTCTACGTCTCTACATTCACACAGAAGGATTTTCACTAATGCGTCCACACAGGACTTCCCACATAGGGAACCTCCACTGAAGATTTGGTAAATACAAATTAGGAATACACAACTCCTCTCTCCAACAAACACAACCTCTACACAAGAGGCAAGGCACAACAACAATTACCTCTACACTTAGAGAGATGGACACTTAACCAAACAACAATCACTACACACTAGAGGGATAAGGCACTAAGCCAGAAAATCGCAATCACCTCTATATTTAGAGGGATACCAACAAACCCAAACACAACCTCCACAATCACCTCTACACAAGAGGGATACTAAAAGTAAAGAAAGATTACAACTCTTGGTTATCACAAAGATCACAAACAACTTTGGTGATCACAAAGACCACAAACAAAATTTTCTCACTAAATAAGATCCTATAGATAGGATAGATAGATAGCTCAAGTGTGAGAAAATAAAGTGTTTGAAAAATAAATTACAAAGAAAAAACACTTAGGAAAAGCTCTAGAATGAAATAGAAATGAAGATCAAAACAATTTCCCAAAGACTCTCTTTTTCATTAAATTTCTAACACTTTAAAAACAAATAAAGATAAACTCTTTTAGCCCAAAACTCTTGAAAACTTATTGCTAAAACACTTAAGAAGATGAAAAATTTTGCTCTTGAAATTCTTATCCAAAACAGCCAAAGGGATGGGTATTTATAACCCATTCAAAAAACTAGCTGTTGGGCCAAGGACAGCAGAAAGTTCTGCTGTTGGTCGATCGCCCGGTTGAATGGCCAACGGTCGGATTTTTGACCGTTGTGCCACCGGTCGATCGTCCGGCCGACCGAGGCTGGATCCAGAGAGCAGAGCTCTTTGGCCGGTCGACCGCCCGGTCGACCGGGGCCAGATCCAGAGAGCAAAGCTCTCTTGACGGTCGATCGGGTCGATCGACCGGCCCTCCACCCAGACTGGCTGTGCGCGTTTGTGCACATCGGTCGACGGGAGCGGTCGACCGACCTCTATCTCGTCAACCGTCTGGTCGACCGGTAGAAAACCAGATCACAAATTTTAAGGGATTAAAACTTGGTCTTTTTACCTTCAATAAAATCACATAAATTCCATAAAAATAAGTTCTTTTAAGATCTTTGAAATACAAATATGTGTGACTAAAATTCAACACATATTATAAAACAATTTGAACCATTTTTTTGATATTGAAATTTGGTTTTAACACAAAATCCATATTTTCAAATCTTAGATTTTTGAAATAGAAAACCGTTTTCTCCAAAACTCATGTAAATATAAAAACATGATATTGAAACAAATTTGAGGCAAATTGTATATGGATAGAAACTAATATACATATAAGATATATATCTATGTTTTTGATATGAAATCCAAAACTGGTTAAACTGAAAATCAAACCAATAATCTTTAAACTTGTGTGTGTGTGAACTAGAGCATATCAATACTATCTAACTTTACACAAGATCTAAACAATTTTAAACTAAAAAGACCGAGGTCTTCTTGTAGAACTCCTTCTCCAAGTCGACTCGATCCAAACACGATCCAACGAGCTTGATTCCAACCGAGTGCTAGATGTGATCTTGACGAGCGAGCTCTTGAATCTACATGTGAAAGCTCCAAAACTCTTTTGTTGAAGCTAATCACCTAATAATATCCTCACTAAAGCTATTTAAATACAAGATTATTAGTAAACTATAACTACATGAGTTAATCATCATCAAAACTAGAGTGATGGGCCTCTGGGCTAACAATCTTCCCCTTTTTGATGATGACAAAACTCACGGAGTTATATATGCATAAATTAAAGTTAAGCTTCATAGAAGCTCCCCCTTAACTCATGCATAGCAATAAACATAAAGATATTTAATGAAATGCATAAATTAAACAACACATATATGCATAAATGAGGAAATAAATATAAATAAACTCTCTAAATACTTCTCCCTTTTTGCATAAATACTTCTCCCTTTTTGCATAAATAAAGCATATATGCATAAACAAGTAAATAAACATGCATATATAAAACTCCAAAATTTCTCTTCCCCTTTTTGTCAAATCATCAACAAAGGGGCGAAAACAAATCAAGCAATAAAGATATATATGCAATATACATTCATGAAGAAGAGAGACGTAAAGTTAACTCCCCCTGCATACATGCAACATATGAAAGAGATGACTAAATCCTAACCACATAACGCATAATATACAATATATAAAAGGAGATGTGAAGCTCCCCTTGCACACGTGTACTATATACCAAAGAGAGGTCAATCACTTCAATATGAAATACACTCAACATGAATCTATATATAGAGAAGATATTAAGCTTCCCTTGCATATAAGCAATACACATCAAAACATTATGATACCAATTAAAAAATATACAAATTTATTATAAAGGTATATATCGAAACATTATGATACCAATTGAAAATAAACAAAATTTTTAAAATACCAAAAGATACCAATTAAAAATATCTTGTAAATTTTTGATACCAATAAAAAATGAAACATTATATGTTTTTGATACCAATTGAAATATTTATTGTAAATCTTGATACCAATTGAAAGTAAAAATCAATTGAAAATACAAACCAAATTTTTGAAAATACAAATCATTTTGCAATAAAGGTACCAAATTGAGAATAATACTAATTAAGATTATTGATACCAATATTGAAAATGTTAACATATACCAATTTTGCACTTAAGATTATTGATACCAATTAAAATTATTGATTTTAGTGTTTACCCAAAAATTTATCATAAAGAGTGGGAGTGAAATACCAATTAAAAATAAAACTGATTGAAAGGTAAAACATGAATTTTCTCCCCCTTAATTAAATACTAATAAAAATAATGCATAAGCTTGTATAAGATACCAATTGAAAAATTATTGACATTTAGGACTGAATCAAGCTTAGCATAACATAATTTGTGCTTTAAGTATAAAGATATTGTAAGCACAATCAAATCATATATATATATATGTGTGTGTGTGTGTGTGTGTGTGTGTGTGTGTGTATGAAAATGTAAATACCAATCGAAATTGATACTAGTTGAAATTTGAATTATACATATATAGAAAACACAAATATGAGTATACAAACATAAAAATATCTATTGTGATACCAATTGAAAATACAATGAGATCAAGTGCATAACTCATACTACCTTCCATTCATGCACATGTTAAAAAGATTTTCAATTTGAGCATATAAGGCATGGTCGCCCATCCAATCACTCTTAGAAGGAAGGGGTTTTCAAAAATGTAAATTTGAAAATAAATTTAACATAATTGAAAACTCTTCCAATTTGAAGAATACGAACTAGTTTTATAATAATCTTGTAAACTTTTATGAATTCCTTCAAACAAGGAATAAAGCAAGAACGAATCCACGCAGACATGAAAATCACACGATCATTGACACTCAAATAGCAATAAAACTTATATAGTCTCATGAAACCATAAAAATCATGAGTAAACATCAAATATAGAGTGTAAAAGACATATAATTAACTAAATTATGGAAATAGGCAATGAAGCACAATGAAATTCCTTTATAAACATGAAAATCATCAAAACTAAATAGGCTTCAAGGTATATGTATGTTTAGTTAAAACTAAAAGTATACATACATATCCAAAATATAAATAAGTCCATAATAGAATTTGCATGAAAATCAAGTGACTCAAGGGTATACATGTATATCTAAAGTTTTAAACAAAATTAACATATACATGAAGCTAAACACATTATCAAAAAAAATATGAACAAAATAGGGAATACAAGTCAAAATGCACGAATCATCAAAGTAGGCTATACTAGTACATTTAATGGGTACAAGTGAGAAATTAAGCACAAACATGTAAAAATCAAATGTGGCTCATTAGTTATACAAGTATATACACAAGTTTTAATGAAAAACTATATTTAAACATGTAATAAAAACATGAAGTATAAAACGGAAACATAAACTAATATGATCATTATGTAAATGCTCATGTCTTAGAGCTATGATATACGCACTAGCTAAACTAAAGTGAGAACATAAAAATAATAATTTATATAAATATGGATGTATCTCAAAGACTATATGAATATCACTAGTCTAATTAACATGACATTTAACATAATAATCATGAAAAATCAGAACAAACTAAAAATCAACAATATGAAAGTATGTAAACTAATAAGGAGTTAGAGATAGTTACCAAAATCATTAGGACACATCTCTAGATCGCCAAACCATGGTGGTCTTCCTACCAAACTTCCTTGAAGGTGATGCATCCAAAGTAGTGTCCATCAAGCACAAAAGCATCCATCATCAAGACACCAATACTCTCACGTCAAGTGAGAGCCCACACCTACATCAAATAAAATAGGGATGGATTTTGGTACCAATATTCTATTGGGTCCATGGGGTTAGCACCTTTCCTAATCCAAACAAATTTATTTGCAAAATTTGAAGTATGTATTCTATCATAACAAAACTTTACAAGGTGACCCTTACGTCCACAATGTGTACAAAGTACACATGAGCATACATAGTGTCATGTATGTGAGCATGAGAGGCACGTGTATGCCGTGTATGGTGTGCATGAACATGTTGTTCATATTTCTTACAAAACATGGATTCTAATTTCTTGTGATTCATAGCACATTGGCTCAAAGTGGAGCCAAACAATTAACACTCTTCTTTAACATAGTTATATCATTTTCAACTTTAGAAGAAGAAGTGGAGCAAGCAACATGTTTGTTAATAGAAAATGAATCTATAGTAGTATGACAAACATGGGAAGACAAATCATTTTTCAAAGTTTTATTTTCTTTTGAAACCAAATCTAGTTCTTTTGAAATAGAAATAATTTTGTTTTTCAAAGAATCATTTTCTTTTAGAACAAAATCAAGTTTTGAAGACAAAATTTTATTTTTCTTCACAACATCATCACAATCATTTTATTCTTTAAAAATTCATTTTCCTTTAAGGCAAGGTCAAGTTGGGATTTCAATGAGTCCCTTTCATTTGAAATCTCATCTCTCTCTTGCAAAATCAAGTCAAGTTTAGAAGACAAATTTTATTTTCTTCTTTTAATTTAAAGCTTTTCTTTTTCAAAACTTAGTATTTTTCTAACAAATTTTCACACACAAGATTTAGTTCTTCATTTAAAGTATCGGCATCCATATAGTCATCACCGGAAGAACTAGCACTATCATCTAGATGGGTGTCCGAGTTTACCTCAAGGAAGTCATTCCTTTGGACCATGTAGCAAGATTGGTCAGACTCATCTCCACTAGATCCTCTTCCACATATTTTGTCATTTGTAGCGTGGGAGAGGTCAAAGTGTTCCACACTGCAAAAGCGGAATTACAATGAGAAATCATACATAAATATTTTTTTGCTTAATTCTTACCTAAATGCCTCTAAGGCTTGTGCATTGGCCTCTATATGCTTGTTATTATCAAGATAGGATTTCTTGGTAGTACCAAGGTACACATGCAATCCTAGGGCTTTCAAATAAGCACTTATCCTAGATGTTAGAAACATCAAACATAGAAGGGGTCATGAAATCCATGAGTGTATAAACTATATGTGTGCAAATGCAAATATAGATTAGCTAGCAAGATCTCACTCCTAGGTGGTTAAACCTAATATCAGGGGCGTAGGCTATGTTACCAATTGAAAATACACCTAGAGGGGGGTTGAATAGGTATATGACTAATATAATGACAAATGATGCAGAATTAAAAACTAATTACAACATACTTAGTGTAACCAAAGAGTCTAGCCGAATTCCCAGTGATGGGCTCTGAACTATCTCCTCTAAATTCCTCTAAATAAGAGTTGAGGTGCTATTTGAAGATCTCTTGGTTTAATACAAGTATGGGCACACACAATTAATACCAAGCATATATGTATGATGTGAACTATATGAAACAATGCAAGATAAGAGAAAAAGAGTTAAGAGATAGTAGATCAATCACAAACACAAAGATATGTTTCGAGATTTGAGCCACTGCTCTACGTCCCCGCCTTCACACAGAAGGATTTGCACTAATGCATCCACATAGGACTTCCCACATAGGGAGCCTCCACTGAAGATTTGACAAATACAAAATAAGAGTATACAACTTCTCTCTCCAACAAACACAACCTCTAAACAAGAGGCAAGGCATAACAACAATCACCTCTATACTTAGAGGGATGGGCACTTAGCCAAACAACAATCACCTCACACTAGAGGGATAAGACACTAAGTCAAACAATCACAATCACCTTTACACTTAGAGGGATACCAACAAACCCAAACACAACCTCCATAATCATCTCTACATAAGAGGGATATTCAAAGCAAAAATAATTACAACTCTTGGTGATTACAAAGATCACAAACAACTTTGGTGATCATAAAGACCACAAACCAATTTTTCTTACTAAACAAGATCCTATAAATAGGATAGATAGATGCTCAAGTGTGAGAAAATAAAGTGTTTGAAAAACAAAATAGAAAGAAAAATACTTGGGAAAAACTCTAGAATGAAATAGAAATGAAGATCAAAACAATTTCCCAAAGACTCTCTTTTTTTGAATTTCCAACACTTTAAAAACAGATAAAGATAAAATCTTTAAGCCCAAAAACTCTTGAAAACTTGTTGTTAAAACACTTAAGAAGATGAAAAATTGGCTCTTAAAATTCTTATCCAGAACAGCCCGAAGGGATGGGTATTTATAACTCATTCCAAAAACTAGTCGTTGGGCCAAGGAAGGAGAAAGTTTTGCTGTCGGTCGACCGCTCGGTCGACCGGCCAACGGTCGACCGTTGTGCCATCGATCGACCGCCTGGTCGACTGAGGCTGGGCCTAGAGAGCAGAGCTCTCTGGCCCGTCGACCGCCCAGTCGACCGGGGCCAGATCCAGAGAGCAAAGCTCTCTGGACGGTCGACTGGGGCGGTCGACCGGCCCTCCATCCAGACTGGCTATGCACGTTTGTGCACATCGATCGACTAGAGCGGTTGAACGGTCTCGGTCAACCGTCCGATCGACGGGCAGAAAACCAGATCACAAATTTTAAGGGATTAAAACTTGATCTTTTTACCTTCAATAAAATCCCATAAAATCACATAAATTTCACAAAAATAGTTCTTTTAAGATCTTTGAAATAAAAATATGTTGAATAAAATTCAACACATATTATAAATAATTTGAACCATTTTTGTGATATTGAAATTTAGCTTAAACACAAAATCTGTATTTTTCAAAACTTGGATTTTTGAAATGGAAAAACGTTTTCTCCAAAACTCATGTAAATACAAAAACATGGTATTGAAATGAATTTTAGGTATATTGTATATGGATAGAATCTAATATACATATAAGATATATATCTGTATTTTGATATGAAATCTAAAACTGGTTAAACTGAAAACCAAACCAATAAACTTTAAACTAATGTGTGTGTGTGTGTGTGAACTTGAGCATATCAATACTATCTACCTTTATACAAGATCTAAACAATCTTAAATTAAAAAGACTGAGGTCTTCTTGTAGAACTCCTTCTTCGAGTCGACTCATCCAAACACGATCCAACGAGCTTGACTCCAACTTAATGCTAAATGTGATCTTGATGCGCGAGCTTTTCAATCTACATGTGAAAGTTTCAAAACTCCTTTGTTGAAGCTAATCACCTACTAATATCCTCATCAATCACTGAAACTATTTAAACACAAGATTATAAGTAAACTATAACTACATGAGTTAATCATCATCAAAACTAGAGTGATAGGCCTCTGGGCCAACACTATATTTGATGTTTACTCATGACTTTATTTTCATGAGTTTTCTATGTGCTTTATAGACCTTGAGTGCCAATTATTGTGTGATTTTCATATTTTCATGGGAGATATAATTTATTTTCATGTTTGAAGGATCTTTAACTAGTTTTTCAAAAATTTCTTTAAACTAGTTATTTATTCTTCATTTGGTAGTATTTTCAACGTATAACTATTTTTAAATCTTATTTTTGAAAAATTTTACCCTTAAAGGGCGATTGGATGGTTGACCATGCCCTATATAACCTTATTGAATATCTTTCAAACTTGTGCATGAAAAGGGTGGTAGGTATGAGTTATACACATGTTCTTCATGTAACTTTATTTTTGTATACTCATATTTATTTTTTTATATATGTATGTTTCAAATTTCAATTAGTATTAATTTCAATTGATATTTTCATTTTCATACATACATATATATGATTTGATTGTGCTTGTTTTACAATATCATTACATTCTTAAAGCACAAATTATGTTTATGTTAAGCTTAATTTTATTTCAAATGTTAATTGGTGTCTTTACAAGCTTATGCATTGATTTCAATTGGTATTTATTTGGTATCAAAATGTGCTTTATGCTTCACCTTCAATTGGTATTAAAATCTATTATTGGTATCTTAAATTTTTTTTTAAGTGGTACCAACTTTTGTTTTATCAACTACAATTTGATTTTATTGATATCATAATTCAATTTGTTGACTTCAAGAACTTTCAAAAATGTGTTTTAAAAAAAAATGGTTTCAAAATTTGTTGATATGTTTTGCCTATATGCAAGGGGAGCTTAACATCTCCTCTATATATAAATTCATGTTGAGTATAGATTACATATTGAGGAGCTTGACCTCTTTTTTATGTGGTACACGTGTGTAGGAGGAGCTTAACATCTCTGTTTATACATTATATATTATGTTTTATATGAGTTAGGGTCTAGTCATCCCTCTCCATGTAATGCATGTAATGCAGGGGGGCTAACTTAACGTCTTTCCTCTTCATGATGCATATCGCATATACATCTTTATTATTTGATTGTCCTCACCTTTTTTTTGATGAAATGACAAAAAGGGGAGAAGAATTTTGAGAGTTTATATATGCATGTTTATATACTTATTTATGTATATATGTTTTTGTTCACTTTATGCAATCATTATATATCTATTTGTTTATTGCTATGCATGAGTTAAGGGGGAGCTTCTATGAAGCTTATCTTTAATTCATGCATATATAACTCCATGATTTTTGTCATCATCAAAAAGGGGAGATTATTAGCCCAAAGGCCCATCACTCTAGTTTTACTGATGATTAGCTCATGTAGTTATAGTATTAATGATCTTGTGTTTATATAGTTTCAGATTTTTTATTAAGATCTTAGTAGGTACTTAGTATCAACAAAAGAGTTTTGGAGCTAACACATATAGATTCAAGAGCTCGCGCATTAAGATCACATCTAGCACTTGGATAGAGTCAAGCTCTTTGGAACATGTTTAGATCGAGGCAGCTTGGAGAAGGAGTTCTACAAGAAGACTTTAGTTTGTTTAGATTAAGTTTGTATTTAGATCTTGTGTAAGATAGACTATTATTGATATGCTCAAGTTTAAACACACACAAGTTCAATATGTTTGGTTTTTAGCTTGACTGGTTTTGGATTCCAAGTACACATATATCGAGTTTTGGATTTTAACCAGTTTTAGTTCTGCTGATTTGCTCAACACCCTTTTAGATTTCTTACCATAACTTTTTTTTTATATTTCAATAATATGATTTAAATTGCATTTCAAAGATAACTTATAGGGCTACATTTATTATTCAATAATCATTTTCTAATTCAAATGGTAAGATGTCAAATATTGGGTTAAAGTCTGTTATTGTTCTGAAAACAGTATACAGTTTCTGATTTGACACCTTTCTATATTTTATTGATAACGTTCTACTCCAAAATGATATTAAGTTTAGTTAAGTTGCAGTAAAATGAAGACTTAAAGATTTACAAATTATTCCTATATACTTATTGTTAAATTCTGAAGGTTTAGGCCTGAAAACTGTTCTCAAAATTGACCAATAGTCTGCCAGATTGGCGGTAACGGCTAATTTTCTTGAGGCTTATTTTTAACATGTTTAGAACGTGTTTTGTTGAATTTTAAGAGTCAATTTATTCCTTTTAAACCTGGTAAAACTATTCTAAATTTGTTTTTCTAAAACCTATATAAAGGGTCATTAGGATGGATTAAAATCATAATAACAATTCTATTGAAATAAAAGTTTTGGATTTCAAGAGAAAAAGTTTTCTAGTACCATCTTGCCCATTTTCTAAAGAGTTTCAAAAGAGTTTTGGTGCTTCAAATTTCTATCTTTCATTTTGTTTTCAAGGGTTGGAAAAATCAAAGAAAAATAGTCTTTGGGAAATTGGTTTTATCTTTATTTCTATTTCTATCTAGTATTTTTCTTTATGATTTTGATTTCCAAACACCTTATTTTCTCACATTTGAGCTATCATCTCTATCCTATCTATAGGATCTTGTTTTTATGAGGAAAGTTGTTTGTGGTTTATTTTGATCACCAAGATTGTAATTTTCTCTTTACTTTGGCTTTGTGTATATCCCTCTAGTATAAAGGTGATTGAGTTTTAGCATTGTGCCGATCTCTCTTGTGTAGAGGTGATTGAGTTTTGAATTTGTGCCTATCCCTCTTGCGTAGAGGTGATTGTGGTTGAGTTTTGGCTTTGTGCCTTGCCTCTTGAGTAAAGGTGGTTGTATTTGAGTGTGGAGTTGTGTACTCCAAGTGTAGAGTTGTGATTCCTGTAGGATCTAAAATATTATATCAACACAATACTAGAACAAAGATAATTAGCGTTAAATAAAATAACTTGCAAGAAAAGGAAACAAATCTCAGAAATAATGCAAACGCAAACATAAGAGATTTTATTTTGGTTCGGTCCTGTTGACCTACATCCTGTCCCCAAGCAACCCACTTAAGATTTTTCTTATTCTTGATTTTATACACCCAAAACTAATACCTTGTATATCACTTGACAAATCCCCTTTGCCAAATGTATACAACTCTTCTTACAACTAAGAAGACAACAACACCTTGTACAACTTCTCTTCAACCCGAAGACGCTCTTGTACAATCTTTTTCTTTGAGTAATTACAATCAATCTTATAAGTTTTGAATCTGTAAGTGATCGTGAATAAGGACTCTTATAGGTGGACTCTCAGAATTCTTTACTAAAGGATTGTAATTTGTGTGAAGAATAGAAAGTGAAAACAATTTTCTAAAAAATAGATTTTTGAACAGAGTTTTTGGATAGAAAACTATTGATATGAATTGGCTAGGACAACATCCCTATTTATAGGTGAAATCTATAATCAGTAAGGGTAGTTATCAGGACAAATTTGAATTTTGAAACATTGGATAAAACACCAGAAATCAAAAACTGAATAACAGTTACAAACTACTATAAGTCGACTAGGGGTTGGGGGTTAGTCGACTAGGATAGGCAATTTGACTGGGTTAGTCGACTAATCAAAGGAGCAAGTCGACTACATTAAAACTGATACAAATGATAAGTTTCTGAAAACTGCTATTAATTGACCAGCAGAAATTATAAGTCAACTATAACATATATTAGTCAACTAGTAATTTTTATACGTCGACTAACAATCCTATTAGTCTGCTAATAGGAAGGGTCAAGTCTACTAATAGAAAAGGTCAAGTATACTAATAGGACTATTTTGTGTGCGATCAAGGCTTTTAACAAATATCTAAAAAATACACAAAAATAGTACAAATTACATTTGTTATCATCAAATTAAGTTCCAACATTCTCTCTCTTTTTGATGATGACAATGTGTGTATGCACAAGCTCCCCCTTAGAGAAACTTTCCTTACAGAAAACAGGTTATAACAAATATATATAACAAGTGTTCTCCCCCTGCATCATAGCATACATATGATATATTTTTAAATGTTAGAAATAACTTATATTATCAGATATTCTATTTTCTTTGTATGGTACCTATAGGATAAAACATTGTTAATGGTACCAAATATAATATGATCAAAAACATTAACTTTTAGGAATCCAAACCCAATTTGAATTTAGTTCTCATCTGTTAGTATAAACATAATTGCATGAATTATATATATCATGTACATATGATGTAATATAAGCATTTTTGTCCCTATTATTTAGATTTTTAGGAATCCAAATATATTTATACTTTGATTTCATGGTCTTCTTAACAAAAAAATTATCATTATTCTTTTTGTAGACATGTGTAGTTCTTTCAATATTTTTTTTTGAACAACCAAGACCAATATGCTTATCTTTTGAAAATCCAAGTCCAAAATGATTAGACATGACAATATATTATTTAAATTTTCTTTTCCTTTATTAAAATTTGTTACTTTATTCAAAAGTTCTTCATATTTATCTTTGAAACTTATCATGTCTTAATCTAATACAGAAATTTTTTCATTTAAAGACATAGTTTCTCTTTTAAGTAAAAGATTTTCTTTTAAGAAATTCTCATTATCCTTTTTCAATGAAGATATAACTTTTTCAAATTCACCTTTTTGAGAATTTAAGAAAGACAACTTAGAAATATGAAGTTCATTTTCTTTATGAAGTCTTTCATTTTCCTTTGATAAAACTCTATTTTTTATTTTTTCATTCTTAAGATCATTATATAACTCATGAAATGTATTTAAGAGTTCAGTATATTGTACCTCATCTTCTTCTTGAGCCATAAAACATATGTTGACATGTTTAGTGGTTTCTTCTTCGTCAGAGGAAAAGGAATCACTATTTTCCCATTATGCTTGATAATCTTTCTTCTTTTTAAACTTTTTGCTCTTGAATTTCTCTTTGTTTTTGAGCAATGGGCAATCCTTCTTCATATGACCTGTTTTATTACAATTAAAACATATAGGATTAAACTTACCTTACTTCAAAAACTTTCTAAATTTTTTTGAGAGCATTGCCATCTCCTCTTCATCATCATCTAAATTTTACACGTCTGAGGATGTATGGAAGGAAAGTACTTTCTTCTTTGATTGAAGTTAAAGGCCATCATTCTTCCTGTCTCAAATTGTACTTCATATGCCATTAAATTCCCAATAAGGTTTTCTAATGACATAGTTGAGAGATCATTTACTTCTTCAGTTGCAGTCTTCTTCTCCTAATCTGGTGTGAGTGCACGAAGAATTTTGTGAACTTTTTCGACTTGGGTGCTTTCCTTTCCAAGGGATGCAAGGAATTTGTTATGTCGGTGAACCTTGTTATCATTTCTGAAATTATTTCGTTCTTCATCATTTTGAAGAGTTCAAACCTGTGAATAAGAATAGAATTTTAGATTTTTTAACCTTATTTGTACCTTCATGTGTTACCTATAGTATGTGCCATATTTGATTTGCAGATGTGGCTGTTGACACACGATTGAATTCCTCTTTGGTTAAGGCACAGAATAATGTATTCATCGCTTTGGCATCAAGGTTCGCATTCTTCTTTTGATCATCACTCCAAGTAGTGTAGTTAGTTGTCGGCTTAGTGTACGGTGCTTCTACTATATTCCATAGTTTGTAGTTGAGCGATTTTAAGTAAATCTTCATTCTACACTTCCAGTAATTGTAGTTTGATCCATCAAATAGTGGTAGACGTTGTGTAGAATGTCTTTCTCTGAATTGCAATGAAGAAAACTCCGTTGCCATCCTTGTAGGGTGTTGACTGGATATGCAGGGCTCTAATACCAATTGTAGGATCTAAAATATTATATCAACACACTACTAGAACAAAGATAATTAGCGTTAAATAAAATAACTTGTAAGAAAAGGAAACAAATCTCAGAAATAATGTAAACGCAAACACAAGAGATTTTATCCTGCTTCGGTTCTCTTTACCTACATCCAGTCCTCAAGCAACCCGCTTGAGATTTTCCTTATCCTTGATTTTGTACACCCAAAACTAACACCTTGTACACCACTTAACAAATCTCCTTTGCCGAATGTATACAACTCTTCTTACAACCAAGAAGACAACAACACCTTATACAACTTCTCTTCAACCCAAAGACGCTCTTGTACAATCTTTCTCTTTGAGTAATTACAATCAATCCAATAAGCCTTGAATCTGTATGTGATCGTGAACAAGGACTCTTATAGGTGGACTCTCAGAATTCTTCACTAAAGGATTGAAATTTGTGTGAAGAATAAAAGTGAAAACAATTTTCTGAAAAATAAATTTTTGAACAGAGTTATTGGGCAAAAAATTATTAATATGAATTGGTATTTTTAGCCTAGGACAACATCTCTATTCATAGGTAAAATCTATAATCAGTTAGGGTAGTTATCAGGACAAATTTGAATTTTGAAACATTGGATAAAACACCAGAGTAACAGTTACAAACTGCTATAAGTCACTAGGGGTTGGGGGTTGTCGATTAGGGTAGGCAATTTGACTGGGTTAGTCGACTAATCAAAGGAGCAAGTCAACTACATTAAGACTAATACAAATGATAAGTTTTTGAAAACTGCTATTAGTCGACCAACAGAAATTATAAGTCTACTATAACATGTATTAGTCGACTAGTAACTTTAATAAGTCGACTAATAATCCTATTAGTCTACTAATAGGAAGGGTCAAGTCTACTAATACGAAGGGTCAACTCTACTAATAGGAAATGTCTGTTGGCCCAAAGGCCTTCCACTCTAGTTTTGATGATGATTAACTCATGTAGTTATGTGTACTAATAATCTTGTGATTTTAGTTTCAGATCATTAACCAAGATATTAGTTGGTGATTAGCTTCAACAAAGATGGTTTGAAAGCTTTCACATAGTGATTCAAGAGCCCGAGCGACAGGATCATATATAGCACTCATTGGAGTCAAGCTCGGTGGATCACGGAGTTTTGGATCGAGTCGGCTTGGAGACGGCGCTCTACAAGAAGACATCGGTACCTAGTTTAGTTTTGTGTTTAGATCCATTTGTAAAGATTAGAATAGTATGATATGCTCAAGTTCACAACACACACGTTTCATGTTTCCGTTTTGGTTTTCGGTTTGATTGGTTTAACCGATCTTGGTTTTCATGAATATTAGATTCAAAACAAGTTTACATGGTTTAATGTATATTAGATTTGTTCTATATACAAGCATGCTTCAACTTCTTAGACAAACTTAGTTTGATAGTCTATTTCATGAGTTTAGTATTTTGGTATTTTTTAACAAAACATATTTTGGAATTAAAGTCAAAAACATGGATATGTATATGTTTCTTGTATATTGGATTTCCATCCATATGCAACATGCTTCAATGTGTTTAAGTATCATGTTTTTGTATTTAAATGAGTTTTAGAAAAATCGGATTTTCTTTTGAAAAATCCAAGTTTTAGAAAATACGGTTTTTGGTTCTTGGCAAAATTTCTATAACACAAAAATGGTTCAAAATGTTTGAAATTTGTGTTGAAATTTTTAACACAAGTTTGTATATTAATGTAAAATGATAAAACTATTTTTGTGTATTGTTAGAAGATTTATGAGAATTTTAGAATTAAAAATAACATATTTTTCTGACTAGAACTGCCTCTGTCAGCCTAGGTCGTCGACCGGACGGTCGACCGTACCAAGAAGCCAGTCGCCCGTAGCGGTCGACCGACGTGCATGGATACGTGCACGTTGGCTGCCCCATAAGCCGGTCGACCGCACGGTCGACCGACTGAGAGCAGGTTGCTCTCGGGTTGCTCCCGGTCGACCGGGCGGTCGACCGGCCAGAGAGCCGTTGCTCTCTGGTTCTGGGGCCAGTCGACCGCCCGGTCGACCGGTAGCTGCCAGCGGTCAAAAAATGACTGTTGGCCAGTCGACCGACCGGTCGACCGGTAGTTCATTTTTGGCAGTTTGTGCTGCAACGGCTATAATTTTCTGGGGGCTATAAATACCCCATTGGAAAGAGATTTTCTCTAAGATTTTTGGTGCTAATTTTTCTTGACTCTCCAGTGTTTTCACAGCAATCAAAAGAAGTTTTTGGGCTTTAAATTGAACAATCTATTTGGTGTTTTTGCTAGGGTTTGGAAAATCAAAGAAAAGGGTTTTTGGAAAAAGTGTTTGATTCAACTTCTTTATCTTGGTTTCTAGTTTTTTCTAAGAATTTTCTTTGAGTTTTTGATTTCCATTCCTTTGTTTTCTCCACACTTGAGCTACATCTACTATCTTATTCTATAGGATCTTTGTATGGGAAAAGAGATTGTTTGTGGTCTTTTGATCACCAAGTTGTAAACCCTATCTTAGCTTGGCTTTGTGCCTTTCCCTCATTGTGTTGAGGAGGTTGTGCTATTGGGTTGTATCCCTCAAGGTGTGAGGTGATCCTTGTGTAAGCTTTGTGCTAATCCCTCAAGTTGTGAGGTGATTGTTTGTTGGCTTGGTGTTGTGCCTCAAGGAGGAGGTTGTGTTTTTAAGGAGAGGAGTTGGGTACTCCTTGTGATTGTATTGCCCCAAATCCTCGGTGGAGGTTCCCTGTGTGGGAGTCCTTTATGGACAAGCTAGTGGATTCGAAATCCTTCTGGGTGAAGGCGGGGATGTAGAGCTGGGTGCTCGAACCTCGAAACATATTTTGTTGTTTGCGCTTGATCCCTTGACTCTTACTCTCTCTCTCTCTCTTTCTTCTTTGTGCCTCGCATCATTTCATATTGATCATTCATATTTATATGCTTGGCTAGCTTGTGTGTGCATCGTTTGTTGGTTGCATTAATTGTTGTAATTGCAATTAGTTTTAAATTCCGCATTAAGTTCATTAGATTAGCATTATCACCTATTCACCCCCTTTAGGTGATTTTCAATTGGTATCAGAGCCTACGCTCCTGATATTTGGTTTAATCGCCTAGGAGTGAGATCTTGGTTTGCTAATCTTCATTTACATTTTTCATTTACACACATTTAGTTTGCACTCATGGATAGCCCTCCTATATTTGATTTTTCTAGACATGATTTTTGGAAGGCCAAGATGAGTAGTCATTTGAAAGCCTTAGGATCTAAAGTTTACCAAGTCATTACCAAGGAATCCTACCCCAATGATAGCAAGCATAATAAGGCCAATGCACTTGCACTTAAAACACTTAGAGCATCTCTTAATGAAGATCTTTTACATGTGTTTGCTCATTATGATTCGGCTTTTGCAGTTTGGAGCATATTGACTTCTCTCGAGCTACCAAGGATTATCAACAAGTTGAGAAGATCTAGGAGAGACAAGTCCGACGTGCATTGCCTCATGGTCCAAGGGAAAGACTCCCTTGAGGCACAATCGGATTCTCAACTAGATGATAACTCTAGCTAATATTGCTATGGATGTTTAGAAGTTCAAAACTTAAATGTTGAACTTGCTTCAAAGCTTGAAAATTTTTTGCAAAAACATGACCTTTTGAAAAAGAAGCATTTTGATTTAAAAGAAGAAATGAAGGATTTGTGTTCTAGTTTTGAAGTGATTTTGTAAGAGAATGAAGAGATTACTAGTGAACGTGACTCACTTAAATCTCAACTTGACCTTGTCCTAAAGGAAAATGAATTTTTGAAAAGCAAAAATGATTGTGATGATGTTGTGAAAAGCAATGAGGTTTTATCTTCTAAATTAGATTTTGTTTTAAAAGATAATCTTTCATTGAAAAATGAAATTGATTTCATTACAAAAGAATTGGATTTTGTTTTAAAGAAAAATGAATCTTTGAAAATTGAATTGTCTTCACATGTTTGCCATGCTAGTGTAGCTTCACCTAGCACATCTATTGCATGCTTCACTTTATCTTCTAGTATTGAAAATGATATAAATGATTTGAAGAAAAGTGTGGATTGTTTGGGCTCCACTTTGAGCCATTGTGCCATAAATCATACACGCTTGGAATCCATGTTTCGTAAGAAACAAGTTCCATCCTTGCATGCACACCCATCACGGCATACACATGCTCATCACGATCACAAACTTCACACTATGTATGCCCATGTGTACACGAGTACACATTGTGGTCGAAAAGGCCACCTTGCTAGATTTTGCTATGATCGTTTACATGTTGAAAATTTAGCAAATAATCTTGTTTGGGTTAGGAGAGATACTAACCTCTATGGACCCAAAAAGAAATGGGTACCAAAGACCGCCCCTAAAATTTTTGATATAGGTGTGGGCTCTCGCATCACGTGAGAGTGGCGGTGCCTTGAAGTAGATGTGTTCCGTGCTTAAAGAAAACAATTTGGATGCATCACTTTCAAGGGGAGTTTGGTGGAGAGGACCACCATTGGTTTGGAGAACTAGAGAGGTGCCTTCATCGGTTTTGGTATCAATCTCTAACTCCCATTTATATTTGCATGCTTACTATGCTTTTCATGTCGTTGAATTATAGCATGTCATGTTTTAAAGCTCATTATGATTATGCCATGTGATTTAGATTAGTGATATACATGTTTAGTTATTTGAGACACCTATGTTTAAAATAGACTTATCTTTGTGCTCTCACTTTGTTCTCACTTTGTTTTAAACTAATATGTATGCCCTAGATCTAATGCATATGCGTCTACATAACGATCATATGGATGTTTATGATTTTTGTTTTGATGCCTCGTGTTTTTGATTAGTATGTCAAATGCCATGATTATTAGACCATTGACATGCATGTATAGCCTTTGAGATCACCCATGTTTATATGGATCATTTGTTTAGCTATTATGCTTATCATAGTTCTAATAACATGTGGATTTACGTAATGATCGTTTTATGTTTGCAATGATGATTTATGTCCCGTTTTATGCTACATGATTTGATTACTTGTTTAAATGTTAGTTTTCATTAAGACTAGGTATATATTTGTGCATATAGTGGGCCACAAATAGATCATATATATGTTTGTGCTTGATTGCTTATTTGAACCCATTAGATATGCTAGTATAGTCAAATTTTGATGATTCGTGCATTTTAAACTTATATTCCCATTTTTAACATGTTTTTAAGATCATGTGTTTTCACTTCATGTATATGTTTATATTGCCAAAACATTAAGAAATACATGTATACCCCTTGAGTCATGTGCTTTTAATGCAAACCTTTATTGTGGACTCTATTATGTTCAGGGATATGTATGTATACTTATTGGTTTGTCAAAACATACATATACCTTGAAGTATATATATTGTTTTAATGAAATTTAGTTTTGATAATTTTCATGTTTTTCTTGTTTAACTTCATGTATATATCCATCTTATCTAAACTATTGATTATACATATACATCCTTTGAGCCACGTGCCTTCATGCATATACATTTGTGGACTCGTTATGTTTTGGATATGTATGTATACTTTAGTTTGTACTTGACATACATATGCCTTGAAGAAATCGAGTTTCGATGATTTTCATGTTTTTGAGAAATATTGAGCTTAATTGACTATTTTCATGATTCACATAACACTTGTACACTCACCTTATTTAAATGCTTCTCATGATTGTGTTTTTCATGAGTATGTATGGGCTTTATGGATTTTGAGTGTTTAGTGACCATGTGATCTACATAGTTTCATGAAATATATTTTTGTTTTATTCCTTACTTGAAGGATTTCGTACTAGTTAACAAATTCTTCCACAACTAGTTCGTGTTCTTCGCTTTGGTAGAGTTTTCCAAACAATCTATATTTTCAAACCTATTTTTTTGAAAACCCTACCTTCTAAGGGCGATTGGTTGGGAGATCATGCTCATGTATGCTTTATAGTGAAATTTTTTTTTTAAACTTGAACATGAATGGGTGGTAGGTTATATGAGGTATACACTTGATATTATTGTTGTTTCAATTGGTATCATTGGATTCTTTCAATTGGTATCAATATTGACATTTTTATATACTCATATATTTTTGTATGTATGCTTGCACGTCAAAGAATATCAATTTTAATTGGTATCTAATTTTTCATACATATATATGTTTTTATTTGTGCTTATTATATTCATATATCTTAGAGCACAAATTTTGATCATGATAAAGCTTGTTTTATAATGACTATCTTGTTTCAATTGACTAGTTTTCAATTGGTATCCATATACAAGCTTATTCATTGTTTCATTTGGTAATTCATGAAGGGGGAGAAAACTTGTATTTCATCTTTCAATTGGTATTTGATTTCCACTCCCATACTTTATGATTGAAAATTTCAATTTGGTATCATATGTTCAAAATGAAAAATATATTTACAATTGGCATCAAAATTTTTGTTTAGAAATTCAAAATTTGTTATGTTTAATTTCAATTGCAATGCCTCGTTTACCTTTATTTCAATTGGTATCATTTGATATAGGCATTCCTTAAAATGTTTTTATACTCATTTCAATTGATATCATTTATGCACTTCATTGACATTTTTTTTAATTGGTATCATGTGTTGTGTCACCCCTTTATTGATTCTTTGTTTTGAACAAAAAGGAGGAGAACATTTGTTTACTTTTACCCTTTATTGATGATTGACAAAAAAGGGGAGAAGAATTTGAGTTTGTAGTTTATATGCATGTTTGTGTATGCATGTTTTATGCTTTTATTAAAGTTCAATTGGTATCAAAAGCATTATTTAAAGAACATGTTTATTTTGGTATCAAGAGCTTCATTAGTTTTGTTTTGCAAATTGGTATCAAGAGCTTGTTTTGAAAATGTACTTGTTTTATTTAATTGGTATCAAGAGCATGTTTTAGAAATTTATGTGTTTTATGCATGTTGATGCATACATGTTTATGAACATTCATTGCATACTTATTTGTTTATCTTGATGCATGAGTTAAAGGGGAGCTTTCTTGAAGCTTAACTTTAATCCATGCATATATAACTTCATGAGTTTTGTCATCATCAAAAAGGGGGAGATTGTTGGCCCAAAGGCCTTCCACTCTAGTTTTGATGATGATTAACTCATGTAGTTATGTGTACTAATAATCTTGTGATTTTAGTTTCAGATCATTAACCAAGATATTAGTTGGTGATTAGCTTCAACAAAGATGGTTTGGAAGCTTTCACATAGTGATTCAAGAGCCCGAGCGACAAGATCATATATAGTGTAAGATCACCTAGAGGGGGGGTGAATAGGTGATGGCTAATCTAAAGGTTACTTATGAACAAATAATGCGGAATTAAAACTAAGTTGACCAAATTAAAATTTCTTTTAATTAAACACTTATGTATAACTCAAGAGTGTTGCCGAATTCCCCTTGCGAGGCTCTGGACAAGCTCCTCTAGATTCCCCTTGAATGGGTTGAGGTGCCGCGTTGGCTCTCTTGGTTGAATACTAGTGTTAACAAGCAATCCCAAGCAAGTATGTATATCAATTATGAGCACAAGGGAATATATCATGCATATATAAGATGAACACAATAAATTGAATGCAAGATATAAAATAGAGACAAAAAGAGAAAGAGAGCAAGAGATAGCAATCGCAAACACAAGGGTATGTTTCGAGGTTCGAGCACACTTGCTCTACATCCCCGCCTTCGACACACGAAGGATTTCCACTATGCAAGATCCCCAACGGATCTCTCCTTGGTGCCGCAACACCTACAAGCTCTCGGACTCCCTTGTCCGTACACCACAAGCCCACCGGCTCAATGAGGGCGCACCTCAAACCACCGAGTTCACACAAGAACTCTAACACACGAGCACACTTGCCCGTCTCCTCAAAATACAATGGAAATCTCTTTGGTGATCTAACACTTGATCACCAATTACAAAAGCTCACTACAACACTTTCCTATAGGATAGATATGTCTATGGATGCTCAAGTGAAGTGTGAGAAATCAAGGAAAGAAAGCTATGGTGAAAAACACAAGAAATCACTTTTACACTCTCTTGATAAAATCCCTTTTGATTGGAAATATTTGCTCTCAAATTTGTGGAGAAAACTTCTGAAATGAGTGGGAAAAACTGCTCAAGAAGTCTCAAAAATCTTAACCTCAAAACAGTTGACAAGACCCCCTTTTATAGGCTGCCAGAAATAGAGCCGTTGGGGTTCTGTCAGTGCTGTCGGTCGACCGTCGGTCGACCGGCCAACGGTCATATTTCTGACCGTTGAAGCCACCGGTCGACCGGCTCGGTCGACCGATCATTTCCAGAGAGCAGATCTCTCTGGAGCGGTCGACTGCCAGTCGACCGGACCACTGGAGCAGAGGGCATTCTCTCTATCGGTCGACCGGTCCGGTCGACTGATATTTCCAGAGAGCAAAGCTCTCTTGGTCGGTCGACCGACCCGGTCGACCGGCCACTGCGCTGACAATGTGCACAGGGCTGTGCACATCGGTCGACCGGTCCGGTCGACCGACTTAGCCTGTCAGCCAGTCTCCAGGTCAGAAAACAGGATTTAAAATCTTTTTATAAAATCCTAAAAATACATAGAAATTCTACAAAAATAGTTTTACCAATATACTTGAAAGAACAAACATGCTTGCACAAAATCAAGACATGTTATAGATGTTTTGGTCTATTTTTGTAACTTGGAAATATTAGCTCAATAACCAAAATGTATTTTTCCATAACATGTTTTTCCAAAACTTGTTTTTCTAAATCTTTATCAAATACAAAAACAAGATATTTTGAACTTATAAAGCATAGTGTGTATGGATATGATCCACTACACAATCATAATAAAATATCTATGTTTTGATCATAAAGCTCTAAACTTGGTTATGGTTTGAAAAGATATATATATGATAGAAATACCAAAACCCAAAGTTTTTATATTTTGTCTCAAAGAAAATCTTTTACTAAATAAAAATTCTTTTCTAAAAAGAAATCTTTTATGAAATCAATTAAATCAAGAGTTCTATCAAGAGTGTGTGTGTGTGATATAACTTGAGCAATCCACCAACTATCTATCCTTTACATTTTTACTAAAACAAAAATACAAATTCTATACCTAGACCCAAGTCTTCAACTTCTTGAAGTCTTCCCTTGAAGGCTTCTCATCTTCTTGACTTGGTCCAAGCTTGATCCAAAAACTCCTTGGATCACCACATGCAAGCTCCAAATCTTGTTCTTTTATCCTTTGTTGAGCTATGCACCTACTAAGATCTTGATCATGAATCTGTCACTAATTAAACACAAGATCATTAGTAACTATAACTACATGAGTTGATCATCATCAAAACTAGGGTGAAGGGCCTTTGGGCCAACAATCTCCCCCTTTTTGATGATGACAAAACTCATGGAGTTATATATGCATGGATTAAAGTAAAGCTTCAAAGAAGCTCCCCCTTAACTCATGCATGACAAGAAATAATAGATATGGCAATAAAAGCACATGACATGTATGCAATGTAAGGAGATGCAATCATAACAAAAATCAAATCTTAAGTCAAATCTTTTTCTCCTAATTGCAAAATACAACATATATGCATAATAAGTAAGAAAGACAAATACTTCTCCCCCTTAAGCAATGAAAACATGCATATACAATACAATCTCAAATACTTCTCCCCCTTTTTGTCAATCATCAACAAAGGGTTCAAAGTAAAAATACATCAAACAAATTTTCTCCCCCTTTTTGTTAAAAACAAAGAGATCAAGGAGGGGTAAATACAAATCAATCAATAAAATTTATATGCGATATAAATTCATGAAGAGGAAGACGTTAAGTTAGCTTCCCGACACATATACATTACATGAAAGAGGGATGACAAGCCCTAATTCACATAACGTATAATATGTCATGCATAAGAGGAGATGTGAAGCTCCCCCTACACACGTATATCATGAAAAGAAGAGTTGTCAAGCTCCTCAAATTATAATATACTCAACATGAATCTATATGTAGAAGAGATGTTAAGCTCTCCTTGCATATAGGAAATACAAATAAAAAAATTTTGAATTTTCTTTATAAAATAAATTTTGAATTTTTCTTAATAACAACAAATTTTGAGAGATCTTAGAAAGAGATCATATTATAAGATATCAAATAACACAATTTTGCATGGTTCCAATTGTAAAATAATCAAATTTTGAATTTTTGATACCAATTTCAAAAAATACAATGCACAAGCTTATTATGAAATACCAATTTGAAGTCTAATTAAGCTTAGCATTAACAAGCTATGTGCTTTAAAAGATACCAATTGTAAAACAAGCACACAACTATCATATATATGTATGAAGAGATTATATCAATAGAGATGGATACATACATATAAAGAAAGCAAAATATGAGTATATACCAAAAAGGTTCATATTGATACCAATTGCAAATAACCAATGATACCAATAGAGAAATAGGCTTAGGTGTATATGTCATATAATCTAACACATGAAGAATTCGAACTAGTTATCAAGGAATAAATCAAAAGGTTTTTCATGGAATATGCATAAATCACAAGGCACTAAAACACTCTAATCCATAAAGTCCATTTAATGTTTTCAAGAGATGTGAGTGTACTAATGTTATGTGAAGCATGGCATCATGAAAATTACAATAAAACTCAATATTCCTTTAAATTTTGAATTATCATAACTTTTAAAACCTTGAAAATCATCAAAAAAAATTTTTATTAAAAAAAATGTTTCATAATATATGTATGTTTTGTCAATACAAGAAGCATACATACATATCTCTAACACAATTGAGTCCATATATATAGATTTGCATGAAAGGCAAATGACTCAAGAGGTATCCATGTATATCTTAATGTTTTGGCAAAATAACCATATACATGAAATGAAATCACATGATCATAACATAAATCCAAATGGGAATACAAGTTTAAGAATGTAATGATCATCAACATAAGGCTATACTAGTACATCTAATAGGCACAAATAAGCATTCAACCCAATCATATATAGATTTATTTGTGGTCCATAAGGTGTACAAGTATAAATCCAAGTGTTGACAAATACTAACATCTAAACTAATATTCAATACAATGAAGCATCAAAATTTTGAAATCACAAAAGAATTTATCCATAAAAATAGGATCATGTGCATCAATTGAAGAATAGATAACTAGTTTAAATGGATTTTTGACAAACTAGTTAAAGATCCTTCATAAATATGAAATCATATGTATTTCATGAATAATACTAAATACATAAAAGTTCAAGCACTCATATTCCATAAAGCTCCAAATTATATCTTTTCTTGAAGATCGAGTGTTCAAAGGTTATGTAAGTAGTATCTACATGAAATTAGTTATTGAAGCTCAAATCAAATATGACTAATCAAAATTTTTATCAACCAACACATAAAAATCATTTTTATCAAAACAAATCATCTTAAAAATAATCTACATGGTATATGTATGAATTATACAAATCTAGCAATATGCATACATATCCCAAATATTAAAAGAGTCTATTAAATGTTTGCATGAAGGCAAGAGACTCACGGGTATACATGTATATTTATTAGATTTGAATTAAACACCCATATACATGAAGTAAATCACTAAAATAGGTAAAACATGTATAAAAGAGAATCATCAAAACTAGTCTTATACATATGCATAAAGTGGATACAAATGAGCATGAAGTTCAATCATATATATGAGTCAATTGTATTTCACTATACATCTATGTATGAATACAAGTTTTGAAATATTCTACATCTAAGCATGTAAATACCACATGAAGCACATGAAAAATCTTAAAACAAAATCATGAACATGCTATGAATATGACATAAGTAAATAGCATGAACATAAAAGTAGGAGTTTAGAGGTTGTTACCAACTCCAAAGCTCCAAATATGGTGGCCTTTCCCACCAAGATTCCTTGATAGCAATGCATCCCAATGTTTGTCCATCATGTCCATTGCATTGGCTACCAAGGCACCAATCCTCTCACGTTTTGTGAGAGCCCTCACCTACATCAAATCAAAAGGTGGGGGTTTTGGTACCCATGTTTTCTTGGGTCCTTTGGGGTTAGCATTGTTGTAAGGAACCCAAAATCTATTATACTTAGCAAAATATAAGTATGGTTTCTTATCAAAACAATATTTTGCTAGATGGCCTTTGCGGCCACAATGTGTACAAATGTACACCTTAGCATGATGCTTATGAGTGTGATTGTGATCGTGATGTGCACCATAAGCATGAGCATGATGAGTATGTGCATGAGCATGGGGAACTTGTTTCTTTTGAAACAAAGATTCCAACTTAGAATGATTAAATGCACAAGAGTTCAAAGTTGAACTCAAATTATTCATTTTATTTTTCAAGTTCTTAATCTCATTAGTGGTAGCATGAAAGGCATGATGAGATGAAGAATCATTTTTCTTTTTCTTCTTAGCAACAAAATCTTTTTCTTTTTCAACAAATTTTCTTTTCAAAGTAATATTTTCTTGCAAAATATCTTCTTTTTGTTTTTCCACCAAGTCAATCTTTTCTTTCAAAGTATTGTTTCCTTCACAAAATACTCAATTTAGAAAATAAGGAAACATTCTCATTTTTCAAATCTTCTTTTTCTTTTTCTAAACATGCAAGTTTATTTTTTAAGGAATCATTTTCTACATGCATGCAATCAAATTTCTTTTTCAAAATATTGTTATCTTTTTCTAAGCATGCAATGTTATCTCTAAAAGAGTCATGTTCTACATGCATGCAAGCAATTTCCTTTTTCAAATTTTTATTATTCCTTTTAAGCATGTCATATTTTTCAAGTATAAGATGACAAAAGGTAGTGAGCTCATCATATGACATGTTCTCATCATCGGATTCGGAATTTACCTCAAGGGGGTTATCCCCTTGGACCATAAAGCATGTGTTGGAGGTGTTGCTTCCAACGTCCGAATCGCTCCCGGCATAATATAGATCCTTTTCGCCAAGGGAGGTGATGATGTTCCAAGCTACAAAAGCCGATTCAATGTTAGAAACCCTAGATAAATAATCATCATTTAGGGTACATTTAAGAGCATGAAGGGCTTTTGCATTAGCCTCAATGTACTTGCTATTTGAACAATAATCATTATTAGTAGTAGCAAGATAAGCATGAATTCCTAAGGCCTTGAGGTACAATGACATCTTAACCTTCCAAATTTGGATGTTAAGAATGTCAAAGGTGGGTGGTGACATGAAGTCCATAGTGTGTGTACAAATCTTGTGATTGGCCTAAAAGAGGATCTTTAACTCTTAGGTTGTTAGACCCAATATCAAGAGCACTAGCTCTGATACCAATTGTAAGATCACCTAGAGGGGGGGTGAATAGGTGATGGCTAATCTAAAGGTCACTTATGAACAAATAATGCGGAATTAAAACTAAGTTGACCAAATTAAAACTTCTTTTAATTAAACACTTATGTATAACTCAAGAGTGTTGCCGAATTCCCCTTGCGAGGCTCTGGACAAGCTCCTCTAGATTCCCCTTGAATGGGTTGAGGTGCCGCGTTGGCTCTCTTGGTTGAATACTAGTGTTAACAAGCAATCCCAAGCAAGTATGTATATCAATTATGAGCACAAGGGAATATATCATGCATATATAAGATGAACACAATAAATTGAATGCAAGATATAAAATAGAGACAAAAAGAGAAAGAGAGCAAGAGATAGCAATCGCAAACACAAGGGTATGTTTCGAGGTTCGAGCACACTTGCTCTACATCCCCGCCTTCGACACACGAAGGATTTCCACTATGCAAGATCCCCAACGGATCTCTCCTTGGTGCCGCAACACCTACAAGCTCTCGGACTCCCTTGTCCGTACACCACAAGCCCACCGGCTCAATGAGGGCGCACCTCAAACCACCGAGTTCACACAAGAACTCTAACACACGAGCACACTTGCCCGTCTCCTCAAAATACAATGGAAATCTCTTTGGTGATCTAACACTTGATCACCAATTAAAAAAGCTCACTACAACACTTTCCTATAGGATAGATATGTCTATGGATGCTCAAGTGAAGTGTGAGAAATCAAGGAAAGAAAGCTATGGTGAAAAACACAAGAAATCACTTTTACACTCTCTTGATAAAATCCCTTTTGATTGGAAATATTTGCTCTCAAATTTGTGGAGAAAACTTCTGAAATGAGTGGGAAAAACTGCTCAAGAAGTCTCAAAAATCTTAACCTCAAAACAGTTGACAAGACCCCCTTTTATAGGCTGCCAGAAATAGAGCCGTTGGGGTTCTGTCAGTGCTGTCGGTCGACCGTCGGTCGACCGGCCAACGGTCATATTTCTGACCGTTGAAGCCACCGGTCGACCGGCTCGGTCGACCGATCATTTCCAGAGAGCAGATCTCTCTGGAGCGGTCGACTGCCAGTCGACCGGACCACTGGAGCAGAGGGCATTCTCTCTATCGGTCGACCGGTCCGGTCGACTGATATTTCCAGAGAGCAAAGCTCTCTTGGTCGGTCGACCGACCCGGTCGACCGGCCACTGCGCTGACAATGTGCACAGGGCTGTGCACATCGGTCGACCGGTCCGGTCGACCGACTTAGCCTGTCAGCCAGTCTCCAGGTCAGAAAACAGGATTTAAAATCTTTTTATAAAATCCTAAAAATACATAGAAATTCTACAAAAATAGTTTTACCAATATACTTGAAAGAACAAACATGCTTGCACAAAATCAAGACATGTTATAGATGTTTTGGTCTATTTTTGTAACTTGGAAATATTAGCTCAATAACCAAAATGTATTTTTCCAAAACATGTTTTTCCAAAACTTGTTTTTCTAAATCTTTATCAAATACAAAAACAAGATATTTTGAACTTATAAAGCATAGTGTGTATGGATATGATCCACTACACAATCATAATAAAATATCTATGTTTTGATCATAAAGCTCTAAACTTGGTTATGGTTTGAAAAGATATATATATGATAGAAATACCAAAACCCAAAGTTTTTATATTTTGTCTCAAAGAAAATCTTTTACTAAATAAAAATTCTTTTCTAAAAAGAAATCTTTTATGAAATCAATTAAATCAAGAGTTCTATCAAGAGTGTGTGTGTGTGATATAACTTGAGCAATCCACCAACTATCTATCCTTTACATTTTTACTAAAACAAAAAATACAAATTCTATACCTAGACCCAAGTCTTCAACTTCTTGAAGTCTTCCCTTGAAGGCTTCTCATCTTCTTGACTTGGTCCAAGCTTGATCCAAAACTCCTTGGATCACCACATGCAAGCTCCAAATCTTGTTCTTTTATCCTTTGTTGAGCTATGCACCTACTAAGATCTTGATCATGAATCTGTCACTAATTAAACACAAGATCATTAGTAACTATAACTACATGAGTTGATCATCATCAAAACTAGGGTGAAGGGCCTTTGGGCCAACATATAGCACTCATTGGAGTCAAGCTCGGTGGATCACGGAGTTTTGGATCGAGTTGGCTTGGAGACGGCGCTCTACAAGAAGACATCGGTACCTAGTTTAGTTTTGTGTTACATCCATTTGTAAAGATTAGAATAGTATGATATGCTCAAGTTCACAACACACACGTTTCATGTTTCTGTTTTGGTTTTCGGTTTGATTGGTTTAACCGATCTTGATTTTCATGAATATTAGATTCAAAACAAGTTTACATGGTTTAATGTATATTAGATTTGTTCTATATACATGCATGCTTCAACTTCTTAGACAAACATAGTTTGATAGTCTATTTCATGAGTTTAGTGTTTTGGTATTTTTTAACAAAACATATTTTGGAATTAAAGTCAAAAACATGGATATGTTTATGTTTCTTGTATATTGGATTTCCATCCATATGCAACATACTTCAATGTGTTTAAGTATCATGTTTTTGTATTTAAATGAGTTTTAGAAAAATCGGATTTTCTTTTGAAAAATCCAAGTTTTAGAAAATACGGTTTTTGGTTTTTGGCAAAATTTCTATAACACAAAAATGGTTCAAAATGTTTGAAATTTGTGTTGAAATTTTTAACACAAGTTTGTATATCAATGTAAAATGATAAAACTATTTTTGTGTATTGTTAGAAGATTTATGAGAATTTTTAGAAATAAAATAACATATTTTTCTGATCAAAACTGCCTCTGTCAGGCTAGGTCAGTCGACCGGATGGTCGACCGTACCAAGAAGTCGGTCGCCCGTTGCAATCGACCGACGTGCACGGATACGTGCACGCTGGCTGCCCCATAAGCCGGTCGACCGCACGGTCGACCGGCTGAGAGCAGGTTGCTCTCGGGTTGCTCCCGGTCGACCGGGCGGTTGACCGGCCAGAGAGCCGTTGCTCTCTGGTTCTAGGGCCGTCGACCGCCCGGTCGACCGGTAGCTGCCAGCGGTCAAAAAATGACCGTTGGCCGGTCGACCAACCGGTCGACCGGTAGTTCATTTTTGGCAGTTTCTGCTGCCAACAGCTATAATTTTCTGGGGGCTATAAATACCCCATTGGAAAGAGGTTTTCTCTAAGATTTTTTGTGCTAATTTTTCTTGACTCTCCAGTGTTTTCACAGCAATCAAAAGAAGTTTTTGGGCTTTAAGTTGAACAATCTATTTGGTGTTTTTGCTAGGGTTTGGAAATCAAAGAAAAGGGTTTTTGGGAAAAGTGTTTGATTCAACTTCTTTATCTTGGTTTCTAGTTTTTCCCAAGGATTTTCTTTGAGTTTTTGATTTCCATTCCTTGGTTTTCTCCACACTTGAGCTACAT
The DNA here is from genome assembly GCA_038442645.1 of Agave tequilana. NCBI lineage: Eukaryota > Viridiplantae > Streptophyta > Magnoliopsida > Asparagales > Asparagaceae > Agave > Agave tequilana. The sequence continues at coordinate 38,183 of JAVJIF010016944.1, read as the reverse complement.
CTACTATCTTATTCTATAGGATCTTTGTGTGGGAAAAGAGATTGTTTGTGGTCTTTTGATCACCAAGTTGTAAACCCTATCTTAGCTTGGCTTTGTGCTTTTCCCTCATTGTGTTGAGGAGGTTGTGCTATTGGGTTGTATTCCTCAAGGTGTGAGGTGATCCTTGTGTAAGCTTTGTGCTAATCCCTCAAGTTGTGAGGTGATTGTTTGTTGGCTTGGTGTTGTGCCTCAAGGAGGAGGTTGTGTTTGTAAGGAGAGGAGTTGGTACTCCTTGTGATTGTATTGCCCCAAATCCTCGGTGGAGGTTCCCTGTGTGAGCGTCCTTTGTGGACAAGCTTGTTGATTCGAAATCCTTCTGGGTGAAGGCGGGGATGTAGAGCTGGGTGCTCGAACCTCGAAACATATCTTGTTGTTCGCGCTTGATCCCTTGACTCTTACTCCTCTCTCTCTCCTTTGTGCCTTGCATTATTTCATATTGATCATTCATATTTATATGCTTGGCTAGCTTGTGTGTGCATCGTTTGTTGGTTGCATTAATTGTTGTAATTGCAATTAGTTTTTAAATTCCGCATTAAGTTCATTAGATTAGCATTATCACCTATTCACCCCCCCACCCTCTAGGTGATTTTCAAGGTCAAGTCTACAAATAGGAAGGGTCAAGTCCACTAATTTGACTATTTTGTTTGTGATCAAGGCTTTTAACAAATATCTAAAAAATACAAAAAAATTGTACAAATTATATTTGTTATCATCAAAATAAGTTCCAACAATTCCTTAGTGGAGGTTCACTTTGTGGGGGTCCTGTGTAGACGTAGTGAAAATCCTTCTGTGTGAAGGCGGGGACGTAGAGCAGTGGCTCGAATCTCGAAACATATCATGGTGTTTGCGTTTGATCTACTATCTCTTAACTCTATCTCTCTTACATCTTGCATTACTTTATATTGTACATATCTCATACATGCTTGGTATTGATTGTGTGCCTATACTTATGTTGAACTAAGAGAGCTTCATATAGCACCTCAACTCCCTTAGAGGAATTTAGAGGAGATAGTCCAGAGCCCTTCATTAGGAATTCGGCTACACTCTTTGGTTACACATAATGTGTTGCAATTAGTTTTTAATTCCGTATTATTTGCATTAGATTAGCTAGTACACCTATTCACCCCCATCTAGGTGTATTTTTAATACTCTCTCCGAGTTGTATTAGATTAGCTAGTACACTTATTCACCCCCATCTGGGTGTATTTTCAATACTCTCTCAGAGGGGTGCGATCTACTCTTAAGGACAGTGCTTCGCACGCCTCGATCAAAATAGAGAAGTTTCTTCCTTCTAAAAGTTTCATTTAAATAGCTTAGCAGTAATTCGTATATTATTTTCCAACAAACATATATTACATAAAGAATTGCACGGGGTGTAAGCGCGTAGAAGAAACATGTCTCTTGTTTATTTCCTCAAACTCTGACTATTTTAATGTATTGATCTCTTAACTAATACTCCAACTATATTTCTCTTCCTCTACCTAATTGGCCTACATATTAAACATGCTTAAAGTGAGAGGTATATGTAAATAGTGAAATTGTTCTAAATTGTAGACGAGGATCAGCTGTGCGGGCCAGAACATAGAGCACTTTCAAAAACAAATAAAATGGCATAATAATGTACACGTGTCAGTATTTTACTAGATAACAATGACTACTTTGTTTGAGTCCACACAACTAATCTTCTCTCAACCGAGGAGAAAAAATGTCGGCGACAAGCAATAAACATGCGAGGGGGCACTTTCTTAAGAAAGTTTGAGGGGCATTATAGCTATTTCAGTACTTAGGGGAGGAAGATGGGGGAACAGATATTGCCACCCCAAAATGTAATGAAGACACCCTACAAAATACTACAACTGTGCCATTATATTTTTAGACACAGCTACCCTTATGAAAAAGTCTAAAATACCCTACCATCTTCTACCTTCTCCTTCTTTCTCCGACAAACGACGGTGCCCGCCCACCATCCCCACCCCCTCCCCGCCTCCCTTCTCTGATCTCCCTCCCCCCAACCCACCCCTCTATTCGGCCGGATGTGGCCGAATAGAGACTTTTTGTTCGGCTGGAATCTGGCCGAACAGAAGTGGGTAGGGTAGCGGAGGGAGATTGAGGTGGAGGGCTGGGAGGAGGAGGGCAGGAACGGCAGGGGAGGTCGTCCGGGAGGGGAAGGCGATCATGTGGTAGGGGAAGGAGGCGAGGACGGCGGGGGAGGCGGGGAGGGGCGGGGGGGGGGGGGGGCTGAAGGGGAAGGGAGGGAGGGAGGGAGGTCATTGGTCGAAGGGGGAGGGGAGGGGGAGGAGGAGGAGGAGAAAAAGAAGAGGACATTTTTTCCATTTTTAAATTTTTTAGGGGTGCCTTTATAAAAATTATGCGTGCCTTAATCTAAAGGGTTCCTTCCTCATCTTTGTGGATGGCAATATCCTCTCCCCATAATCTCTGACTGAAAGATAAAGCTAGAAACAGAGCGCATGAGAGAGAAACCATGGATAGAGATTGTGATACATCCCTAATCGAAAGCATCATCGGAATTCGCCAATCTCCACCATGTCTCGCCATCTCGACCTACAACTGAAGAGAAGACAGGGAGAACATGCAATTTGGGAATGGAAATTAGGGATTTTGATTGGAGTTAAGGCTAATTTTGAGAGAGCCCTAGCTCTCTTACAAAGGAAGCTCAAAGAGGAATAATTCCCAAAATTCAAGCTTAAAATCACGGGAAAATTCCTCAGCTGCTCTCATACTCTTTTTCTCACTCTAAATGGATTCAATTACTATTGGGCCTTACTCGATTGACTCAGACCTGACCCGCTATCCTTTAAGTGAGCATCCAATCAATGGCCACGACAATTCAATGGCTAAGGGCCAGATCCAGCGGTCCCTGCTCATCTTCTCCATTTCAATTGAATCATCCGACGCTCTGAGCTGCTTCTCCGCTTAATCTCCACCTAGCTCCGGCCATTGGCCATAGCGGGACTGCGTCAAATCTCGCTCCTTGAAATCGACCTTGTCGTCAAGGTCGAACTTGGGTTCTTTCATCAATTGCATCATGTTGCACAAAGTGGTATTGTAGTGGTACTGGATTGAATAGAGCTCCACACACTTGCCGCAGGGAAGAGACAAGAATTGGGGTGGTGGTTCTGGAGGAGGCCTAAAAGGTTGGAGATCTGATATTAGCACTAACTCCTGTCGTGAGTCCATGCTGCCATCTGATGCGTCCTCCTTTGGTAATGCCACATGGCCTGAAGTTGGATTGCTCCTTTAAATGTCTAGTAAGATCTCAAAGGTTGTAAGCATTTCTTGCACGCTGACAGGAACATCTCACCCTTGGGTGGTGCAGATCAGTGATCTTGTAAGCCTCTCTGTCAAACTTGATGGTAGCTGCAACAATGACCATTACCTCTGGAAGTTGAAACTTCCTGTGATGCTTCTCCATGTGAGCCTTTTGTATATTTGAGTTGCCTGCAAGGCATTGCACTGCCCAGCTCCTCAAGGTTCTAGCATCATTCAGAAACTTCTCCCCAGGTTGCTTACCATTATTGTGTTGGAAAGAGAGAGGATATTGTCGAGGAAGTCGATAAGGATCGTCGAGGAAGTCGTCGACGAAAGACGAAGGAAGCAGCAGCAAACCAGGCTTACAGCAGCAGAAGCAGGATATCGGTCGACCGCCCGGTCGACCGCCCACAGTAGCAGGTGCTCGGTCGACCGGCCCGGTCGACCGACGTGCACAACGTGCACAAGGATGGAGCTCGGTCGACCGCCCGGTCGACCGACTGAAAGTACCCAACTCTCTGTTGGGCGGCCGGTCGACCGACCGGTGGACCGGTGGAAGGGGTCGGTCGACCGCCCGGTCGACCGACTGAAAGTACCCAACTCTCTGTTGGGCGCCCGGTCGACCGACCGGTCGACCGGTGGAAGGGGTCGGTCGACCGCCCGGTCGACTGACAAGCGGGTGCGGCTGCGATTGCTGATTTAGAAATCTGTTTGTATATATACGGGAATTCTAGGGTTTTGTTGAAGGTTGAAAAACTGGAGCTCTCTTGAGATCAGAGGTGCTGCTAGTATTGTAATCGATCTTCCAAAGTAATATAATCTCTCTTTGATTACCCCGGGGAGGTAGGAATTGAGGCCGAACCTCGTTAGATCGTTGTTTGCGTGTGTTCTTTCTCTGGTTGATATTTGTGCTATTTTGGAAATTTGTTCTTCGTGCTTGTGAGATTCAGGGATTCCTCTTTTGGTTGTTGTCGTTAGCACAACAAGTAGTATCAGAGCTTCCCAGGTTTCGCTTGGGATTTTTTTGGAGATTCGGAGGGCTTCGGGATCTGATTCGGTGGAGATCGTGTGTCGATCTCAGATCAGAGGTAATTGTTGTAATATCCCTAACCTAATAATACTGTATTTTAATATTCCTAAAGTATTTATTTTGATTTATCGATTATTTTTAATTAATCAAGTTAATTTATTTCTCTCGTGAATATTATTGTTGGATATGCAAATTATTTTATAATAATAAATAGCAAATTATTCTTCCATTATTATTTATTGCTATTTCTAATAGTGTTATCTTTATTTTGTTGTCAGTGTTTATTAATTATTATTAGTGATGATATTATATCCTCTATTTTAATATTGACAATTATTAATTGTGGTTGGTATTACGTATTCATTTTAATATTGGTATTGGCACTAACGTTAATCTTTCAAGTTGTGCTTCCCTTGTCTAGCCCAATCCAACCTATTTTCTTATCCATTGTATATCCATTGCCCAATTTGCTATTTGGATTCAACCCGTTTGTGCCCATTAGCCCATGACCCGTTCCTAATCCTATACCCATTAGCCTAATTGGATTCAACCCATTAACATCATAACCTAACCCAATAACCACATCCTATATATAATCCTAACCTAAACCTAACCCTAACCTAATCCCCCTTCACAATCCAGCCACCAACTGATCTCCATCTCCAACACACAGCCGTATGTCCCATCTCCTCCCTCTCCTCCATGACAGCCCCTCCCCTTGCAGTCGAGCATCCCCAGGCCATGGACAACAGCACTCGGCAACTCCAACAGTAAGGAACAACAGCCAACAGTCGCTGTTGGCTGCCCATTCCCTTGGCGGCGCGCCAACAGCAGCAGGGCAGCGAGTCCTTTTTCTCTGGCAGCATGGCTTGACGCGCAGCAGCAGATCTGGCGACAGCCCTTGTTCAGATCTGTGCAACACCTCCGACGGCCCTGGATCCCCACAACGGCGACTCGGCAACACCACCAACAGCAGCAACAACACCACTTAGTGGCACCACCCGTCAGCCGGGCACGAACAGCGACCACAACAGCGAGGAACAGCCCAAATCTGCAGGCTGTCCAGATCTGCGCAAGTTCGGGCGAGCTGGTCGTTCTCCTGATCCACGTCAGACCTTCATCGGAGACCAGCGCGGTGACATTCTACAGTGTCTTGGCCACCCCCCATGCAGTCCGTTGGCGAGGAACCGCACCACAGCGACCATGGCAGCGACTCGCCCGGCGACGCGCATAGCAGATCCAGATTCAGACCAACAGCACAAGCAGCGGGCGAGCGGCGGTTCCAGGCCTTTCCGGCGAGCGCGAGACCTCCAGATTGCAGCCAGGTCTTCCCCAGGACCCTGGCTACCGTCCTATGCAGTCCGACAGCGAAGAGCGGCGCCACGGCGACCGTAACGGCGACTTGCCCGGTAACGCGCAGATTCCCAAGATGAGTGTATTCTCCTCCTCCTTTTGATTACTCATAATTATATGCATTACTTTGATTATAATTTCATGCGTACATTTATATAGAGTAGAGTAGTGATTATTTATATTGTTTTATGGTGTGAGAGATCAGGTATCAATATGCCATGTTCCAGGCTGACAGGGGTGTATTAGTCGACTAATGCCCTTAATTAGTCGACTAATAACCCTGTTAGTCGACTAATAGATGCCCCTAGTCGACTAATCCTCCTTCCAGAATGTGCTGAACTCTCTGTTTCACTCTGCTGGTCGACTTGTCATGTTTAGTAGTCGACCAGTAAAATTGGTAGTCGACTATACATTACCCTCTAGTCGACTAATAGTAGTTATTAGTCGACTAACCCTTGACCTAGTCGACTAATTATGTGACCTGGAAGTGCGTAACATCTTGTATCTGTATCAGTCGACTTGGTTTACCGGTACAGTCGACTTGCCTTGCCCCTAGTCGACTTGGACTACCTCTCTAGTCGACTAAGTTGGTTCTGATTGTTTTGTATAGACACCTGATGGATGATAGACCTTACCCATGAGTTGTGTATGAGTATAGATGGTGTTCATGACTTTGAGAAATGGACATTGGATAGAATGACTTGATCAATAGAACTTAGATGCATGTACATGCTATGGTACTTAGTATCAAGATATCATGATGGAACTTAGATGCATGTATATGATATGTTGTGGTACCGTGTGTTGGGATATCATGATTGATCTTAATAGAAGAGGGTATTGTGGAGTCTTATGGATCAGAGTTGTCTGTTAAAGTGAGACGATTAGTACTGGATATTGTGATATGATGGAACAACAATTATTATATCAGACTACTAGACGAGTAATGGAACTAGATGATTATAGAACTATTGGGATTATGAATTGGTTGTGATGACTTGGATCTATAGTTGAATATATGAGAACTATCAGATGATATGTCGTTGATGTTAAATATCAGTAGTAGCCATTCTATGTTGCAGCTATTTGAGGACATGTTAGATATGATCTTACTTTATCAAAGGATTAGAGATCTTGATGATTGGATGATATATGGACTATTTCAGAGTTGGACTGAGATTTGGATTGGACTTGAGTTATAGAGGACAGTTGATATATTTTATGTAAAGGACTTTCAGACTTGTTATTCTCTCTTTGTTAACAACTTAAATGATGATTCATTCAGATATTAATGTGGACTTGTTATGATGTTAGAGACTGGATTACTGTAGTTGATAGAGATCGGGTTATTTGATGGTAACCTATTCGATGTCAATGATCTTGTACCTCAGAGCTTATAGAAATGTAAACCGGCTATTGTTATATGCAGTGCAGGCATATGAGATATTGACCGGTTCTAGATTAGACTTTCTATTGAACAGTATATGGAATGGTTATTGTAATAATCCATGTTATTGAAAGTTAATGGGAAAATATTGTCGGACCGTAACGCATTCATTGTTATATTGTCCTACCGTTTATACGGTAATATTGTTCACATTGTTATTGTTACATTGATATTGTTACTGTTACTGTATCGTCCCAGTAATTGACATGACATGGATATTGATTGTTATAAATAATAATATACATTGACTGATTTAACTGAATTAAATATAATAATGTAAATTGACAACTTATACTGGGATTGGGGAAATTTATGGAGGAGACAGCGTCTGTATTTTGGGTGGACCTAGGATACAGGTTGCGCAGCCGAGATACGGTTCCACTGCAGGGTTCCGGGGGATGACTGACATCCCGTATTGTTCATTGTTGTCATTATCATTGACGCATTGTTATTGTTATTGTTATTGACTACCTAGCAGTAGGACCTGGTTCAGCGCCAGGTGATTGGGCCGTGGTTCCGGGTATGTACGGAACCCACCTAAAGCATGGACAAAGTCTCTTCTATTAATTTCAATAACTTAGGACCCTGATTGACACGTGTAGTAGGCGTAGTATGGGATGCGCCTATTACAGGTGGCAATTAGTGTTCGCTGACGTAATAAATAATATGAACTGTTAATGTATTGTGACTGGCATTAATCACCTGACTGTACATTTGTATCACTGTGATAGACACATGACCATAACCATGACTGGATTGTATTACAACTAGTGACATGCTAGGTTCACACCATAACGTTAGTGTTGTTTACAGTTATGTTAGTTACCTTGTTTTACATACTGGGTGTTATTCAGTGTTTATCATGTTATTCAGTCTTTTTATATCTGCAGTTGATCTTACTATTATATATATGCACATGGTTTCTTCTGCACGAGCTGTTTCCCCTTTACACACACACTCATTATGGTCGCGTTCTGACGACCCTGGGTTTGCACGTCCAGCTATTGGACGGTTGTTCTAATGTGCAGGGTCCGACGAGACTGTTCGTCTTGCGAGGGACTGGACGCTCTTTCTTCTATTTCTGGTATTTCACCTCTTTATATTCTGTCATTTCCTGATTCTGCATTTATTGCTTTCAGCTGCCATGTTCTTGCCATCATTTATCTGCTATCCTTAGAATTGTCACTATATGTATTATTGCAGTGTTCATTGATCATTATGCTTCCGAATTATAACTTGTTCAGGTTAACTTAGGCTTAGCGTATATACGTGGGGTATTATCCTCGCGTATATACGTCGCCATAACGACCCCGTATCTTTAGGATCGGGGCGTTACAGAGTGGTATCAGAGCCAGGTTCGACATAAAAGAGAACCTAGTTCCTACCTGTAACCTGAGACAGTTATGTTGACACTGCAATATACATATATTATTCACATGATAATATTGACTCCATTTGGAAATTGATCGTCCTCCCTTTGGAATTCCGTTCTTGATCTGTTGATATTCATGATTCCAACACTTCAATTAGAGTGATTTGGATGTCCATCTTGATTTCGTCCTTCCTTCCCATTCATTCCTCCTGATTCTATCTCTTGAGATCGGTTACTCCATGTTGAAGCTGGTAGCAGAGATCAGAGCGCGCAGCGGAATCGTGGTGTCCCAACGAGGCAATGTGGAAGATTGTTGTGTTCTCTTTTGATCTTTGATTTTTTTTTTTACCATTCCCTAACTTATTGAAATTTCGAGGACGAAATTTTTATTAAGGTGGGTAGAATGTAATATCCCTAACCTAATAATACTGTATTTTAATATTCCTAAAGTATTTATTTTGATTTATCGATTATTTTTAATTAATCAAGTTAATTTATTTCTCTCGTGAATATTATTGTTGGATATGCAAATTATTTTATAATAATAAATAGCAAATTATTCTTCCATTATTATTTATTGCTATTTCTAATAGTGTTATCTTTATTTTGTTGTCAGTGTTTATTAATTATTATTAGTGATGATATTATATCCTCTATTTTAATATTGACAATTATTAATTGTGGTTGGTATTACGTATTCATTTTAATATTGGTATTGGCACTAACGTTAATCTTTCAAGTTGTGCTTCCCTTGTCTAGCCCAATCCAACCTATTTTCTTATCCATTGTATATCCATTGCCCAATTTGCTATTTGGATTCAACCCGTTTGTGCCCATTAGCCCATGACCCGTTCCTAATCCTATACCCATTAGCCTAATTGGATTCAACCCATTAACATCATAACCTAACCCAATAACCACATCCTATATATAATCCTAACCTAAACCTAACCCTAACCTAATCCCCCTTCACAATCCAGCCACCAACTGATCTCCATCTCCAACACACAGCCGTATGTCCCATCTCCTCCCTCTCCTCCATGACAGCCCCTCCCCTTGCAGCCGAGCATCCCCAGGCCATGGACAGCAGCACTCGGCAACTCCAACAGCAAGGAACAACAGCCAACAGCCCCTGTTGGCTGCCCATTCCGTTGGCGGCGCGCCAACAGCAGCAGGGCAGCGAGTCCTTTTTCTCTGGCAGCATGGCTTGACGCGCAGCAGCAGATCTGGCGACAGCCCTTGTTCAGATCTGTGCAACACCTCCGACGGGCCCCGGATCCCCACAACGCCGACTCGGCAATACCACCAACAGCAGCAACACCACTTAGTGGCCACCACCCGTCAGCCGGGCACGAACAGCGACCACAACAGCGAGGAACAGCACAAATCTGCAGGCTGTCCAGATCTGCGCAAGTTCGGGCGAGCTGGTCGTTCTCCTGATCCACGTCAGACCTTCGTCGGAGACCAGCGCGGTGACCTTCTACAGTGTCTTGGTCACCCCCCATGCAGTCCGTTGGCGAGAACCGCACCACAGCGACCATGGCAGCGACTCGCCCGGCGACGCGCACAGCAGATCCAGATTCAGACCAACAGCACGAGCAACGGGCGAGCGGCAATTCCAGGCCTTTCCGGCGAGCGCGAGACCTCCAGATTGCAGCCAGGTCTTCCCCAGGACCCTGGCTACCGTCCTATGCAGTCCGACAGCGAAGAGCGGCGCCACGGCGACCGTAACGGCGACTCGCCCGGTAACGCGCAGATTCCCCAAGGTGAGTTTATTCTCCTCCTCCTTTTGATTACTCGTAATTATATGCATTACTTTGATTATAATTTCATGTGTACATGTATATAGAGTAGAGTAGTGATTATTTATATAGTTGTGTGCAAGTGATTGGGCCGTGGTTCCGGGTATGTACGGAACCCACCTAAAGCATGGACAAAGTCTCTTCTATTAATTTCAATAACTTAGGACCCTGATTGACACGTGTAGTAGGCGTAGTATGGGATGCGCCTATTACAGGTGGCAATTAGTGTTCGCTGACGTAATAAATAATAATGAACTGTTAATGTATTGTGACTGGCATTAATCACCTGACTGTACATTTGTATCACTGTGATAGACACATGACCATAACCATGACTGGATTGTATTACAACTAGTGACATGCTAGGTTCACACCATAACGTTAGTGTTGTTTACAGTTATGTTAGTTACCTTGTTTTACATACTGGGTGTTATTCAGTGTTTATCATGTTATTCAGTCTTTTTATATCTGCAGTTGATCTTACTATTATATATATGCACATGGTTTCTTCTGCACGAGCTGTTTCCCCTTTACACACACACTCATTATGGTCGCGTTCTGACGACCCTGGGTTTGCACGTCCAGCTATTGGACGGTTGTTCTAATGTGCAGGGTCTGACGAGACTGTTCGTCTTGCGAGGGACTGGACGCTCTTTTTTCTATTTCTGGTATTTCACCTCTTTATATTCTGTCATTTCCTGATTCTGCATTTATTGCTTTCAGCTGCCATGTTCTTGCCATCATTTATCTGCTATCCTTAGAATTGTCACTATATGTATTATTGCAGTGTTCATTGATCATTATGCTTCCGAATTATAACTTGTTCAGGTTAACTTAGGCTTAGCGTATATACGTGGGGTATTATCCTCGCGTATATACGTCGCCATAACGACCCCGTATCTTTAGGATCGGGGCGTTACAGTTGTGTTCGTGGGATCGTGTGTCGATCTCAGAAGGACGAAAGAGTGCTCAAGGAATCTTTGGTGGAGTAGATCCGGTGAGAAACTCAATCTAGGGTTTCAAGGGAAAGGTAAAAATCTAATTTTTATCGAAGTGGTGATCTATTTCCAGTTGGTTGTTTTTCCGCATAGATAGAGGATCAAGTAATCTAGATGGCAGAAGAAATTGCTTCGGTTAAGACCATGAATCCTCATCCGAGGATTGACGTGGTGAAGTTTAATGGCACAAATAATTTCGGGATGTGGAGATGTGAGATTATGGATGCCCTGAATGCATCGAACCTCGAGGATACTCTACTTCTGGAGAAGAAGAGAAACATGACCACTGATGAAGAGTGGGCAAAGATGAACAGGTCTGCGTGTGAGCTGATTCGTTCATGTTTAACGCAAGACATAAAATATCTTGCGCAACATGAGACGTCGGTGAAACATCTGTGGGAAACCCTTGAGAAGAAATATCTGACCAAGAGTGTCGAGTCAAGATTGCAGCTTAAGAGTAAACTGTACCGGTTTCAGATGAAGAAGGGGAGCACAGTGAATGAGCACATCAACCGCTACATGAAGCTTCTTACAAATTTGGTGAACGTGGATGTCAAGATAGATGAGGAAGACAAGGCGATCGATCATCTTCCTGAACTCACTCCCGGAGGAGGAGTATGAGACATTCACTCTGACCTTTATCAATGGTAGGCAGACTCTGGACTACCATGAGGTGTCATCTACACTGACAAGTTATGAGACGAGGAGAAAGGAGAGACATCCTTCTCAGTCAAACTCATCGGCGGAGGCACTAGAAGTAAGAGGCAGGGGTTCATCTAGGAAGGGCAGTGAAGAAAGAGGAAGATCAAAGTCCAGGTCGGGCTATAGGGATCTGAGGAAGAATCAGTGTGCCTTCTGTAGAGAAATAGGACACTGGAAAGTGTATTGTCCGAAGTTCAAAGGGAAGAAGAAGGAATCAAAGGCTGAAGCAAATCTCGCAAAGGTGACGAATATTCAGAGGAGTAGTCACAGGCAGATGGATCAGATTCGGACTCGTCAGGTTTCTCGTTTTCAGTCATTACTCCCATTGTTGGTCACTCATGGGAAGATGAGTGGATTTTGGACACAGGTACAACATACCATGCGTGCCCTAATTGGGATTGGTTTTCTAGCTTTGAGAAGCTGGAGGGATGTTCGGTCGTTATGGGCGATGATCACCCATGTAGCATGGAGGGTGTAGGTACAATCCGAATCAGGATGTTTGATGGGATGGTAAGGAGCTGAAGGGAGTGAGGTATATACCTCAGTTGAAGAGAAATCTCATCTCCATTGGAGCTTTGGAAGTATCGGGCATGGTGATATCTGTTCGAGATGGCGATCTCAGGATGATCAGAGGCTCGATGGTGGTGATGAAGGGCGTCCGCCGAGACAATCTCTACTACTTGAAGGGTAGTACGGTGACAAGTCAGGTGGAGACTTCCAGTTCCTCAGATGATGGTGGCCCGGAGGTCTGGCAGGGAAAGGTCAGACATGAAGAAGAAAAGTCTTTGCAAGCTCCTGCAAAGAAGGAATTGCTGGAAGGTGCTGCTACCTGCACGTTTGAAGGTGAACACAGTGTTCTGGACAAGAAGAAGGTGAAATTCAGCACTAGTACTCACCGAAATGAAGGTCTTCTTGATTGTGTTCACGTGTACATTTGGGGACCTGCTAAGACGACATCGCTTGGAGGTCACAGGTACTTTGTCTCTTTAGTTGATAGTGTATCTAGGCATTGTTGGATATATCCAATGAGACAAAGTAGTGAAGCCCTAGATATATTCGTGAAGTGGAAAGGAAGAATGGAGAGGCAGATAGGTAGGAAGATAAAGGAGCTGAAGATTGGTAATGTTGGAAAGGACATGAATCAATTCCTACGATTTGGCCAGAACACCGGAATTGTTACTCACTTCACGACAGGTACAGATGGGTTGGCTAAAGAAGTAATTCGTTCCTTGCTGGAGGAGGTTCGGAGGTTGTTGTCTAATGCAAGATTGGACAAGTCGTTTTGGGCTGAGGCGACTGTGTATGCTAGCCATCTCATGAATAAATCGACTGCGATAGGAGGTAAAACTCCATTGAAAATTTGATCTGGGAAAGCTACTCAAGATCATTGTTTGCTGCGGGAATTTGAAAGTCCGACCTACTTCAGTGCCAAGAATGGCAAGGTGAATCCGCGAGCAAAGAGGTTTGTCTATTTGGGCGTCAAGAGGAACAGCTACAGGTTGTGGGACCCCGAAGACAAGAAGATCGTGATGAGCAGGCATATCACATTTGGAGAGACTTCAGTGTTGAAATCCACCATCTCTCAGCAGGTGGAGAGGACGGAGACCAAGGAAGTATTGCAGCGGGTGGAGGTTGATGCTACTCCATCATCTCCAGTTGGTTTGGCACTAGAGGAGACTTCACCGGATGTGACACCGGGTAGAGATCATCAAACCAAGGGTGATGCTGAACAGGTCGAAGACATTGCTGAGGATGTCGAGGTGCTTGCAGCCATTGGAACCAAGGTGAAACCACGTTTGTGGGGAAAGAAGCATGAATCTCAGGCTTGTGATCGCGACAAGCTCAAGTTGAAGGCCATTGTTCTCCATGATGGTCGGGAAGAGGTTCATATGACTCAGTCTGATAGGTTCACTACTGCAAATACAGGTACCAGTGCTTGAGCTTGATGAAGCTCATTTAAATGAACTACGGTTGGCTTGATCCTTTTGGGCAAAGGTACGTAGGCAGCCGTAAAGGCGCAGCCAGTTGGTGATGCAACCCGTATGAAGCTATTTGGGTTCTCGAGAAGCTGTTTGGATCTTCACGTAGAGGTAAAGAGTTGTGACCGATGGAACTTCACGTAGAGGTGGAGAGGCTTCACGTAGAGGTGAAGTGTTGTGGTCAGTTGGACTTCACGTAGAGGTGAGGTGTTGTGATCTCGATGAACAGGTTGATCTTCCGGTGAGAGGATGATGAGCTTGCATAAGGAGTGGTGTGCATCCAGTTGAAGCCGATGATGTTTGGTGTGCTCTACGCAGACTTGGTTGGACCGTCAGTGGAAGACAGGTAGACTAGATAGAGCTAGTCAGTTGGAGAGTCAGTGTTGGCTCATGAGGAGTCTTCATGAGGTCGGGAAGTTGCGGAGGAGGAGCCACGGTATGGTGATCGGCATGTTTGGAAGTTCTCCTAAGGTGAAGTGCAGGGAAGGCATGTGCGGTGCTTTCAGTGGATAGCTGACCTACAGATTCCAAGCCGAGATCGTGTGTCGATTTCGCTGAGATCGTGTGTCGATTTCGTCCGGTGCGCGCAAGCCGAGATCGTGTGTCGATTTCGCCGAGATCGTGTGTCAATTTCGCCAGATGATAGACTTGGGTACGTTAGAGATTGGCTCAGATTTGGAAGAATCTTCACCGAGGTGGAGAATTGTCGAAAGAGAGAGGATATTGTCGAGGAAGTTGATAAGGATCGTCGAGGATCGTCGAGGAAGTCGTCGACGAAAGACGAAGGAAGCAGCAGCAGCAAACCAGGCTTACATCAGCAGAAGCAGGATATCGGTCGACCGCCCGGTCGACCGCCCGCAGTAGCAGGTGCTCGGTCGACCGGCCCGGTCGACCGACGTGCACAACGTGCACAAGGATGGAGCTCGGTCAACCGCCCGGTCGACCAACTGAAAGTACCCAACTCTCTGTTGGGCGCCCGGTCGACCGACCGATCGACTGGTGGAAGGGGTCGGTCGACCGCCCGGTCGACCGACAAGCGGGTGCGGGCTGCAATTGCTAATTTAGAAACCTGTTTGTATAAATACGGGAATTCTAGGGTTTGTTGATGATTGGAAAAACTGGAGCTCTCTTGAGATCAGAGGTGCTGCTAGTATTGTAATCGATCTTCCAAAGTAATATAATCTCTCTTTGATTGCCCCGGGGACGTAGGCATTGAGACCGAACCTCGTTAGATCGTTGTTTGCGTGTGTTCTTTCTCTGGTTGATATTTGTGCTATTTTGGGAATTTGTTCTTCGTGCTTGTGAGATTCAGGGATTCCTCTTTTGGTGTTGTCGTTGGCACAACATATTAAACAATCCCCTACTGAACTCCTCAATTCTGGCACTGGTGGTGCGTGAGCAGGAATCAAAAGAGGTCACATCTAATTGGCCTACCAGGATTGAGAGGATTTTAGCCAAGCTCAACTCAATTTCTGTTGAAGTGACCACATCCTGATACAAGAGCCTCATCGAAGTAGTTTTCGTTCTGCAAACAGAGCTCCACAATTGGGTCACGAAGCCTTCAGAAACATCAAATATACAAGTCAAATTAGTCTTCAGATTTGAGTCATGAGGCCTCCACTCAATGTGTAATGTCTCGGTCCCACCGTTACGAAGACGTTACTGTGATGTATATTCGCAAGTCAAAAATTTCCTCATATATATACGCTAAGCATCAGTATAAGTAAGAATCAGAGTATAAAAATACGTGATGCATTATACATTTCAACATATGAGTACAATTACAAAGTTATTATAAGATGTTATATTACAAGAATATTATATCACCTATAAGCGCAAATGTGAGAAATACAAAGAGATATACAATTATGAACAATATAAAAAGCGCTCATGAGTTATAAAAGGAGAACTCAAAAGGCGAGCAGGGGGCCTGGAAGGACAGGATCCGGATGATCTGCCGATGATCCAAGCTTCCATTGCGCACTCTGATCAGAAACCAGGAGAATTCAGGAGCTCCAAGCTCTAAAATCTGAACATGCAAGTACAGGAGAGTCAGAAACTCTCCAGCGAGTGACAAGATGAGTGCCAAGTGACGTGCATAGATAAGAACACTTGTATCGATAAATTCAAATCATAAGCATGCATTGAAAACCGTGTTGTGAGCACAAATAAACAGGAGCAGGCAATGAAGCAGCAAGAGAAGTAAATGTGGCAAAACCAATTATGTAAGCCCAAATTATCGGTGCGTGAGATTAGTACATCGAAGGAATAATCCAAATAAGAAAACTCTCATATATATACACCTTATATCTCACTTCACTATATCATGAGTTCATATAACCCAAGTTGTCTTCTAAATTAAGAAAACATCATATAAGTTGATTAAAAAATCGATAAAATCGATAATACCGAATACAAGCAAAACCAGTTGTACAAGCTCAGTTTACGGCTTCATGAGACAAGTATATCAAAGGATAATCTAAATAAGGAACCCTCATCTGTATACCTTCTGCCCCACTCCACTGTAATCCGAGTTTATATGACCCGAATTGCAAACCAGCTCAATGAATTATTGATTAGCATCTTATAATTATTGTTGGCCCAGAGGCCCTTCACTCTAGTTTTGATGATGATTAACTCATGTAGTTATTATTTACTAATAATGTTGTGGTATTTAGTTTCAGATATTTGATCAAGATATTAGTAGGTTATTAGCTTCAACAAAGATATTTTGGAGCTTTCACATGTTGATTCAAGGGCTCGCGCGTCAAGATAGCATCTAGCACTCGATTGGAGTCAAGCTTGTTGGATCGGTTTTGGATCGAGTCGACTTGGAGACGGAGTTCTATAAGAAGACATCGGTTTGTTTAGTCTAAAATTGTTTAGATCTTATTGTAAAGATTAGATAGTGTTGATATGATCAAGTTCACAATACACACACAAGTTTAAAGTTTCATGTTTTGGTTTTTCGATTTAACCGATCTTGGTTTTCATGTCAAAAACATAGATATAATATCTTTCATGTATATTGGATTCTATCCATATACAACATGCTTAAAAAGTTGTTTCAATATCATGTTTGTGCATTTGCATGAGTTTTGGAGAAATGATTTTTCATTTCAAAATTCAAGCTTTAAAAAATACAGTTTTTGGTTTAAGACAAATTTTCAATCTCACAAAAATAGTTCAATTGTTTAGAATATGTGTTGAATTTTACTCACACATATTTGTATTTTAAAGATCTATAAGAACATATTTTTGTAAAATTTATATTATTTTATGGGATTTAATCAAAGACAAAGCGATAAGTTTTCAATCCCTAAATAGTTGCCCTGGCTGGTCTGCCGGTCGACCGGACCGGTCGACCGTAGCAGAATCAGTCGACCGATCCGGTTGACCGTGCGCACAGAACGTGCACGCAGCCCAGGCTGGGAGGCCGGTCGACCGGGTTGGTCGACCGCCAGAGAGCTTCCGCTCTCTGAAAATGGCCCCTGTCGACCGGCAGAGAGCTCTGCTCTCTATTTTCAGTTTCTGGTCGACCGGCCGGTCGACCGGTGGCTCAACGGTTATAATTATGATCGTTGGCCGGTCGACCGGAAGGGCAATTTTGCCTTTGCCAGACTGCCAATGGGCAGATTTTATGGGTTTATAAATACCTCATTCTTGAGCTGTTTTCACCAAGAATTTTAAGAGCAAAATTTTCTATCTTTCAGTAAGTTTTTAAAGAATTTTTGTGCCAAAAGATTCATCTTTATTTATTTTTAAAGGGTGGAAAAATCAAAGAAAAATAGGATATTTGGGATAATGGTTTTGACCTTCATTTCAATCTTATTCTAGTAGCTTTCCTAAGTATTTTTTTTGTGTTTTATTTTTCAAACTCTTTATATTCTCACACTTGAGCTATCATATCTATCCTATCTATTAGGATCTAGTTTTGTGAGAAAGATTTGGTTTGTGGTTGTTATACCACCAAGAGTTATAAACCTCCATACTTTGTGATATCCCTCTAATGAGAGGTGATTGTGTTGATATCTCTCTAGTGAGAGGCGATTGTGGAAGTGGTGTTTGCATCCCTCTAGTGAGAGGTGATTGAGTTGGAATCCCTCAAGTGTGAGGTGATTGTTGTTGGCTAAGTGCCCATCCCTCTAAGTGTGAGGTGATTTGTATTGTGCCTTGCCTCTTGTGTAGAGGTTGTTTTTGTTGGAGAGGAGTTGTGTAATCCCAAGTTGTATTTGCCCAAATCCTCAGTGGAGGTTCCCTGTATGGGAAGTCAGTCCTGTGGGACGCTATACTGGAAATCTTTCTGTGTGAAGGCGGGGACGTAAAGCTGGGTGCTCGAACCTCGAAATATATCCTTGTGTTTGCGTTTGATCCACTATCTCTAACTCTCTCTCTTATATTATGTATTGCATCATATTGTTCATATCATATATATGCTTGTGTTGATTGTATGTGCCCATACTTGTGTTCAACTAAGAGAGCTTCAAATAGCACCTCAACTCTTATTTAGAGGAATTTAGAGGAGATAGTCCAGAGCCCTCACCGGAAAATCGGCTACACTCTTTGATTACACTAAGTGTGTTGCATTTAGTTTTAATTCTGCATTATTTGTCATTAGATTAGCCATACACTCATTCAACCCCTCTAGGTGTACTTTCAATTATTACTACTCATTCCTACTCATATATCTAAATATGTGCCCTAGCGTCCAACAACACATATATCCATATAGAGTAAACTGAGGTTGTTATTGGAAACTGATGATGAAACCAATGGGTTATATTTACAGTGGGTCCCGTGCATACCCGAGATCATGGCCCAGGATGTTCCGTTGCTACAGTACGGAACCTGTCGCAAGGAGTACAGGAGGTGGGTCTTATATTATACCCATTCAAGAATATAACAGAAGGTAGAGAGCCAGTGCTCCCCTCGGAACACCTAAAGGCTCTCAGGTAGAATCAGAAGTTTAGTTGCGTAATATAACTAATACCACTATAAATATATTCACCACTTGAAGTCCATCAGTTTCTCCCTTACCCAATGTAAGTTATCTTTTTATAGTTTATTATGTAATTATCAATTCACGAGAATAACAAGAGCAGGTCAGGTTCAAAATTCAAGAGTAGAAGGGTACATGAGTACCAGAGATACAGTTCACTGTATATAATACAGGATAGCAGTTATAAAATTCCAATAATATGATAATCATTAGTCAAATATTAAGCACGACAGGTGACATGTAATAATATACAAATGTCAGGTGATAGTAAGCAGGTATCAGGTGATAACAAGCAGGTATCATGTGTCAAGTGGTAGCACAACAGATATCCATTGTTATATAACACAATACAGAAAAACAATACTGATACAGTGGATTAGTACGAATGCAGAAAAATTGTACCAATAGAGGGGATCAGTACGAATACAAGAGAACGGTACCGATATAAGGAATCGATACGAATATAGAAAAATAATACAATTTTTGGAAAGCGATCCAAGAAAAGGTTTCAAATTTCATAACCATTAAAAAGGAATAATAGTTAAATTATTAAGCAGGTAAGCGAGCAAGCAAGTAAGCGACATCCAAGCAGAGCTAAGCAAGGCTGGAGCGAAAACTAATGCACAGCGCTAGACGCTATCACGTTCGGCGTTGTTACCGCTCGCAGCATGGCTAAACGTACGCGACAAGTGAGCGTATGAACACCTATACTATCGCGCGAGACGAAACCTCGCTCACAATGTCACTACGCTCAAATGGAGTTGCGACAAAGTGCTAGGTCCATTTACCAGGCATAGCTAAAAGACCTGATGGTCTAAACGCACTCCCTCTTTCGAGGAAGTGGGTGAAAGCCCAAAGGGCTGAAGGGATGGAAGGCCAAGTAAGTACCTGCAAAGGTGTTTGTATCAAACACACACATGTAAACACAATAGCAGATAATAACTAAGCTATCAGTAGAGTAGTGATACCTGGAAGCTGAGCAAGACAGGAATAAGTCAGCAAGCAGACAAGCGTACATTCAAGCGAAGCTAAGCAAGCTGTAGAAAATCAACAAGCAGGGTTTTATTGCTAAAGCACACAACAGAGCTATACACGTGGACGAGCTGAGCAAGACAGGAATAAAGTCAACAAGCAGACAAGCGTACATCTAAGCGAAGCTAAGCAAGCTGTAGAAAATCAATAAGCAGTAGTTTATTGATAAAGCGCACAACAGAGCAATATATGTGGACGAGGAAGAGTGTCTAACTGCTACATCAGGAGTGCATGGTATAATTCTCGCTGAGCGAATCTAGTAATGAAGCGCTGAGCACTAAACTAAATTATCAGGCGTGACTGAATGACCTGACAGTTGAGCGCCCAAAGGGCTATAAGGTCATAAGACCGGGTAGGTACTTGCGGGAATGTTAGTACCAATCACGCATACAAACATAGTATAGAACGTAGCAGACAGTAAAGCGATCAAACAAGTGAAGTTATATAGACTGAAGCGAAGCTAGCGTGCAACGTTAGAGGCTATCACGCTCGGCGTAGTTACCGCTTGCGGTGAAGCCACGATAACGTACAACTATCACTCATGACGCAACTATACTCAAACAGAGTTAGCGATAGAGCGTGGAGTGCTAGGCTCGCCTACCAGGCGGAGCTGAAGACCGACAGTCAGAACGCACTCCCAGCTACCACGGAGCCCAAAGGGTGCAAGGCCAATTCCTATTGGGTAGCTCGGGAAGTGGGCTGGCTCGGAGACCGAGTAGGTACCTACACGAGATGTTAGTACAACAGACACATATATAAACGTGATAATAACTAGACTAACGTGGAGTGGTAAAGTGATTGATACACAATATTGCATATTTTACCACATAATCCCCATGCATATTGCAAATAAATATATGATTTTTACTCATCTTTTCTATATATTTGCAGGTCCACACTCAAATGAGAGAAAGCCCATAATCACTTTAATTAGCAATAATTAAAGGATTAAATCTAAGATTAAAATAAAGCCCAAGATTTGAAATCAGAATCCAGAGAGATCCGCGCGCCAATTGAAAATTCTAGAAGGCCACGTGGATAACAACCTCTCAACCAACCTACAACAGAATTCTGTTTCCCAACAGAATCCGTTTTGCCGCGCCCTTGCCGCGCGCTCGCGGCAGTTTGGAGGTTGTTGGATCTCGGATTTTGAGCCAACAGAAAGGGCTCTTGAAGCTTCTCTCTCAGCCTATAAATATCTGCATCTGACCTGCGAGAAAAGACTGAACAGCAAGAGAAGGAGATTAGAGATTAGTTGCATGTATTTTCTTAGGTTTTTCTTTAGGTTTTAGTTCTCCTTCCTCTTCTTCCCTAGATATTTTGTAAGAGAGAGATTGTAGAGAGAGAGAGCTTGTGTAAGCAAGGGTGACACTTGTGGAGCAAGGATTGATCCATTCTCTTCAACTCTACTTGAGCAAATTCTAGTATTACTTGCTTTCTTTAATTCATGCTTTTATTTCCTTGCAAATTTACTTCATGCTTTGCTTTTCTTCATTAATGGTTTTTAGCTAATTTTTCTACCACGTACTAGCTAACCACTAGCCTTGCCATCTTCACTAACTCATGGGTGATTGTTTTAGTTCATCTTGCAAGTTGGATGGTCTTCTCTTCTCCGATGGGTTAAACCACCCTTCATCTACATGAGAAAGTAATTAGATCAACACGCAAGACAAACCTACGCCGATGAAATTAACATGAGGCACGCCTTCACTATCACGGAGTTAGTAAGTGTTGGTAAGGTAGTAAGGTAAGCTAATCATGGTTTGCTTCTTCAAGTTTACTTTCTTTTTAGTTGTTAGTCCAAAACCAATCTTGATCTTGATTTCTTTTTACATTTTCCACCATGAATATATCCATCCATTCTTTCATTTCTTCTTCATTGTTTTATTCTTTATTCTTTTAAGCAAAGAAGAATTCTCATTTACTTTCTTCACTACGGACCGTAACGCTTCCATCGCTAGCTCTCCCTGAGAATCGACTCGGTATAGCTCTATGCTATAACGGAGATAGAAAGGGTATATTAAATACATATCGAATACATATGTAGAGTAATTGATCAAAAGGTTGATTCTAAACCTTATCTCTTTCATTTAATATCTGTGCAAATTATACTCCACAATACAACACCTTTCCCGTCCTAATCAAATTTTTGGCGCCGTTGCCGGGGAGAGCAACGGATTTTTTTTAAAGTGAAGAACTAAACGAATCTTCTTCTCTGTTGTAGGTTACAGGTTGAAGAACAGGAAAATTTTAATTGCAGTGACATATAAGTGGACCTGGGCCTCTGCTCTTGAAAGCAGAGACCAGGATCCCTCAGTTTTGCCGCGGAATCCTGGTTTTGCCGCGGATCTGCGGCAATCCTGAGTTGACTACTCACAAAATTTCTGCAGGGTCTCCAGCTCTGCAAAATACATCTGCTGCTATACTTGAATTCCTGTATTTTTCACCTATTACCTGCTAATTTAATCACAGTAAAAAATGGTGAAATTGTTAAAAATTGTTTAGACATTTGCATTCTAGGCACGTGTCTTTCAATTCCTTTACTTTTACTGTTGAAGAGTGCTGGAGGCAAGGTACGTTTTGCATTGCATGTAGACTAGGAATCATCTCTTGCTTGATTTTCATGCTTTGAGTGAATTCTAGTTATATATTTTTGTACACTTGCACAATTCATTTTTAAGGGCATAACCCATAAATAAGATAAGGTGGGGATTTCATTACCCTTTCCTTAGCCCAAAAACCACCATCCCAGCACTCACTAACCCAAGCCTAATTTACTAAAATTTGATAGACGTTGGCCCTAGGGACATCTCGGACTCATCTAGGAGATTATCCTAAGGGGGAAAAGTGTTGGAAATATACTCTTGCAAAATCAGTGTCTAGGCAAGGGATTGAGGGCCGAAAGCCCGAAGGTTGTTGGTTACTTAATTAAGGAACGTCTTTGACGGAAAACCTCCCAACAACTTTGCCCTTACCTGGCTGATTAGCCTGTGGTCAAAGTCTACACTAAACCTCCGTGGACGGTCTAATCAGTTAGGAGTCGTCTAGGTTTAGGTCAACCCTTCTTTTGGCTTGGTTTTGATTTTTTCTCTTCTTTTTGTTTGTTGTTTGATTTTTTTTTTTGTTTGTGATTGTTGTGATATGGCATTCAACAATAATAATTCTTTCCATCCGAACATGAATCCATATTTCACACAGACTCCATTTTATTCGGATAATTCCAACCTGGTGTTTTACAATACGCACCAACCAAATACACGGGTTGGCCTTATCTGAATCAATATGACCCATACCCCCCATCTAATAATTATAATTTCCATAATAATTTCAACTCTTCACCGAGTAATTGGGGA
Source organism: Agave tequilana (assembly GCA_038442645.1). Taxonomy (NCBI): domain Eukaryota; kingdom Viridiplantae; phylum Streptophyta; class Magnoliopsida; order Asparagales; family Asparagaceae; genus Agave; species Agave tequilana. The sequence goes on along the minus strand of JAVJIF010016944.1, from coordinate 14,807 downwards.
TTCACGTACCCCGAGTCAAATTCTCAAATTCCTTGTCCACCATATTCACCTTGTCCACAGTATTCATTTCCCGATTCCGCTTCATATACTTCTTTTCTGAATCTCCAATTGAAGAAAAATCTGAGTTAGTAAGGAGTTTAGAAGCCAATCTTCAGAGGGCTGAGCAACAACGTCAAGAAACCTTTGCCCCCCAATTCCACAGTATTTTCAAGAGTCTTACTCACTTCCACCTTTTCCTAATGAACAACCATTTGCCTTGGAAACGAGTAAAGATCTCTTGTGTGAGTCCATTCTTCCATCACCACACATTTTTGACTCACAATTTCATCACCAATTCCAAAACAACACTTCATCTTTTCCACAAATGATGAACCAATGAATTGTCAAAAGATGCTTGAATTCTTGACTCAGACTCAAAATACTCGTAATCGTGACGTAGAGTTGATGATCCAAACTCTTCATTCTCATCCTATTCTAATGTCACTAACCATTCTGTCCGAGCCAAAGAGTCATGTAGTTTTGGAAATCAAGATTCAATTTCAGCACACTCACCTGAACTTGTCCAAACTTCAGATCCCATTGACATTTTGGGCAAGTTTTCCTTTTACTGAAATTGAACTTGAACATGAACCTGATCCTAAACTTCCACTTGATGATTCAATTCTACTTCCTGATTCAATTATGACTTCGGTGTCTTCACATAAATTCACTTCATTTCCCGAGTCATTATTGAATCCAGTACCCATCCATTGTGAAATTGAATCACCAATCTTCCTTGATGATCATGTTGAACTTGACCAATTCATTGCTTTTGAAAATCCCATTGATAATTGGCAAGTTCTCATTTTTGTGGAATTAAACTACATGAGGAATGTGATCTTGAACTCCAACTTAGTGATTCAATTCTTTTCCTGATTCAATAATGACTCCGGTACTTTACCTGACATCAATCTTTTCCCAGAGTCAACTTTGGATCCTGTCCCAATTCATAATGAAATTGAATCACCCATCCTTGAGGATCATCTTAAACTTGACCAATTGTACACTTCTGAAAATCCCATTGACAAATTGGCAAGTTCTTCATTTTTTGATATTGAACTACATGAGGAATGTGACTTTGACCCTCAAGTTTGTGATTTAATTCAAATACCTGAATCATTATTAACTCCTTTTTGTTACCCAATTTGAGTAACATTTTAGAGTCAGTTTTGATTCCCAACCCTCCTGAACTTGAATCACTAATCTTAGATAGTCACATTCCATCTGGGGAAATGATTGTGGATTTGAGCTTCATTTTCTTGACTTGGACCCAATTCATGAACTCACTTCGACTCCTGAACCTTTACTTGATTTCAGTCACCTTCCTGAGTCAGTGTTAGTTTCTGTCCATCCCGAGTCCAAGTCGACCATTCTGTCATTTCATAATCCATTCTGGGACAAGGATCTTGATAAATTTGACTCTGAAATTATTTTAGAAATTTGAAAATTAGATGGGGACATGTACTTAATAAAAATCTTTCATGGATTTATCTTTTTAGTGGGTCATATTCATGATATTTCTGGTGGGTTCCTCAAAACCCAACGTAATAATGATTGGGCCATGTTTCGTGGACCAATCAGACCACCACCGGAACCACCACCTTAAGGTAATTTTTCTCCTTCCCTCTCTATTTTGTTTCATGCATACATGTATCATGATGCATTTAGGACAATGTATGAAATAAGTGTGGGGGAGGGTTTACTAACTTAGAGTTTTAGATTTTCTTTCTTTTACATCTTTTAGAAATTAATAATTAAAAATAAAAAAATAAAAAATGAGGAGGGATTTTTATGCTTAAAGGAGTTTCCACACTTTCCAAATTCAAAATCTTTCGAAATTCCTAGGTTTCCTCATATTCCAAGTCCCTAGGGTCAAAGTTATTTTCAAAACTTCCAAATCCTAGGGTAAATTCGTTTTTAAACCTAGGGATAGAAGTGGGATTCTAAAGTTCTCTCCCTTCTATAAATAGCCCCTCTTCCACACATTTCCTCCCTCAAACGAAAACATAATCTCAGATCTACAAAAATCCTTCTCCAGCGCCGCCACTGCAAGTTTTCCTCTCCTCAGATTTCTTTACTCTGCCGCAACTCCACGGCAATAGCCGAGCTTCCGCGGCTTTTCTGACGATTCCTGAGCAGCGCCAATTTCTGATCCAGTCGATCTCCAGCGTTTTTCTCCGATCTGGTGCTACATCTTCATCAGATTTTTCTATACCCACTGCAGAGATCAAATTTCTTCCCCCCACGAATTCCGGGGGCGGTTCGAATTCCAAATCTTTCCTTTTTATTGCTTTTTGATCTTGATTCATATCATGGCACCATCTATTTTATTGAGAAAGACTTTGAGCGGATTTTATGTGATGTGAATGGATATGGGCATGTATTTTTAGAGAGAATTAGGGCAAGGAATTGGTATTCGCTAGTGTACGACAACACTGAGACCGATGCATTTTATTGTCCCGAACTGGTGACAATGTTTTACACTCATCTTGACCAAGCATCGATTGATCCACACATGTACCAGTTCACTGTACACATGCCCACAGGAGACCTACTTGTCACGCTTCCTCTTCTTGAGGAAGTCACTACTGTCCCATCCATCTCACAACACAGCGAGCCTCTCCCGCTTATAGATTACATGACTGTTATGGGGGCTCGTTGTACTGAGCAGGATCGTGGGCTGAAGGCTAGCACTATGTTTAGAAATGTTCATTGCGTTGGACGTTGGATCCAACGCAATATTTTAGGGCTAGACCACACCTCCACATTCAACAGACCTGTGTTGCAAATTATACATGATTTAATGACTCGTCAACACACAGTTTGTTTGAATAAAGTCATCTTCCACGCACTCATAGCCAATTCCTCACGCACTAGGGGTGCCAAATACTCCCATCCTATCTTGATTACACGTCTATGTAGGACTTTCCTACCAGACGATGTTTTTGATTCATTCGACCGAGTGTTTGTTGCACCCGAGAGACCTACCAGTTCGTATAATAGTTGTTTGCATATGGTCTGGACACTACTGTCCAGCCCGAGGATGTACCGGTAGAGTCCTACTCTGAGGAGAGTTTTGAGGAAGAAGATGAACCTGAGTTTTGGAGGCAGGACCCCCACATGATACACATGCCTTCATGTCCTCCATCTGGAAGGGCATGAAGATTTTTTAGGGGGCAAGTGAGACTGAGGAAAAAGGTAGAGGAGCAATCCTCTAGGTTAGATAACATTGAGGCGACACTGAGGAGATCACAGTCGGCTGGACCTAGCACCACCGCGGATCCAAAGCGACAGAGGGGTAGTTTCTTACCTTTTACCTATTTCATGCATTATTTTTTTTATCTTGCATACATTGAGGACAATGCATGCGATAGGTATGGGGGGTATGTACTAACATAGGATTTTTTATTTTGTATAGGCTTTTTTATTTTTTAGGATTTTTATTTTTCTTTTTAGGTCTTCCATTTTCTTTTAGATTTTATTTTTGTTATAGAATTTCCACTTTCTTTTAGATTTTACCTTTCTTTTAAAAAAAAATAAATAAAAAAAACTTTTTGAAATAAGAGACAAAGTTTAGATCTATTTTAAGAAAATTAAGATGTATCTTAGAAATAAGAAAGCCTAATTATGACATCTTAAACCTAGTTGAAATAATAGATCTTGATTGAAATTATAGGCTAAGTAAGAAAAATTGGTGAGATATTTTTATCTTGAATTTTTTGCCTTAGATAAGTATGCACTTCACACTTACACATTTCTTGGATGGAGACAAAGACCAAAAATTCCATATAAATAAAAAAAAGAAAAGAAAAACAATATAAAATAAAACATCACCTATTAAGCTGGAGAATTGTGCCTCAAGAAGCATGATTATTCACGCCTAACGGTGGTAAAGGAAATAAATAATCCCCTTAGTTTCGTGCCTTTTTCACTCGAGTCCTTAAACCCGAGGGATGTTTTCTCATCTGGTGCCCTAAGACCTACTGGTTTGGGAGTCATCGGTTATAGGCTCGTTACAAGGGTGAACTAGAAAGCCTAAACTAAGGGAAGCAAAAGAGAAAAAGAAAATATATATAGATAAATAAATGGCTTGATGGTTGGAGTTGAAATCCCAGAAATTTTCACTGAGCACGGTGTGCATACTATCTAGGTTTATGAAGGATAAAATATTCAATCTAATTTTGAATTCTTACCTTAATTGAAGACAAGATCTTGTATAGAGACTAAGTTTAAGAAAAGAATAATTATAGGTGGACTTATGACCTAAGATCACTTATATTTTTGCAAAAATAGTTCGTAAACGTGTTTCCCTTTTCAAAATGCATTTTCAAAAATACTAACTTGTCTTCTTTCTTTATGGATTTTGTGGGTGTAATCCGCTGAAAACCCTCAGGAGACAACACTCCTCCTCTAGGGTAACTTAGAGGTTTAACGGCTTGTTGCACATGCTCAGTGCAATCGCGTCACCTGCGAAAGTGGTGTAATAAATTGGTAGTATAGTTTTTCTTTTCTTTGCTCGGGACGAGCAAAAGAATAAGTGTGGGGGGTGATTGATACACAATATTGCATATTTTACCACATAATCCCCATGCATATTGCAAATAAATATATGATTTTTACTCATCTTCTCTATATATTTGCAGGTCCACACTCAAATGAGAGAAAGCACAATAATCACTTTAATTAGCAATAATTAAAGGGATTAAATTCAAGATTAAAATAAAGCCCAAGATTTGAAATCAGAATCCAGAGAGATCCGCGCGCCAATTGAAGATTCTAGAAGGCCACGTGGATAACAACCTCTCAACCAACCTACAACAGAATTCTGTTTCCCAACAGAATCCGTTTTGCCGCGCCCTTGCCGCGCGCTCGCGGCAGTTTGGAGGTTGTTGGATCTCGGATTTTGCGCCAACAGAAAGGGCTCTTGAAGCTTCTCTCTCAGCCTATAAATATCTGCATCTGACCTGCGAGAAAAGACTGAACAGCAAGAGAAGGAGATTAGAGATTAGTTGCATGTATTTTCTTAGGTTTTTCTTTAGGTTTTAGTTCTCCTTCCTCTTCTTCCCTAGATATTTTGTAAGAGAGAGATTGTAAGAGAGAGAGAGCTTGTGTAAGCAAGGGTGACACTTGTGGAGCAAGGATTGATCCATTCTCTTCAACTCTACTTGAGCAAATTCTAGTATTACTTGCTTTCTTTAATTCATGCTTTTATTTCCTTGCAAATTTACTTCATGCTTTGCTTTTCTTCATTAATGGCTTTTAGCTAATTTTTCTACCATGTACTAGCTAACCACTAGCCTTGCCATCTTCACTAACTCATGGGTGATTGCTTTAGTTCATCTTGCAAGTTGGATGGTCTTCTCTTCTCCGATGGGTTAAACCACCCTTCATCTACATGAGAAAGTAATTAGATCAACACGCAAGACAAACCTACGCCGATGAAATTAACATGAGGCACGCCTTCACTATCACGGAGTTTAGTAAGTGTTGGTAAGGTAGTAAGGTAAGCTAGTCATGGTTTGCTTCTTCAAGTTTACTTTCTTTTTAGTTGTTAGTCCAAAACCAATCTTGATCTTGATTTCTTTTTACATTTTCCACCATGAATATATCCATCCATTCTTTCATTTCTTCTTCATTGTTTTATTCTTTATTCTTTTAAGCAAAGAAGAATTCTCGTTTACTTTCTTCACTACGGACCGTAACGCTTCCATCGCTAGCTCTCCCTGAGAATCGACTCGGTATAGCTCTATGCTATAACGGAGATAGGAAAGGGTATATTAAATACATATCGAATACATATGTGGAGTAATTGATCAAAAGGTTGATTCTAAACCTTATCTCTTTCATTAATATCTGTGCAAATTATACTCCACAATACAACACCTTTCCCGTCTTAATCATAAAGTCCGGAGACTAAGTGTAGAGCCGAAGATTGATATGGCCGGAGGCCGAGTAAAGAGCCCAGCGGCTAAACGATCACGAAGGGTCGACCACGCATGGTAATAAAGCAGAGATAAATATATCACAGGTAGAATATATGAACAGGTATTTAAACTACAATACTGCATGCATTCGTCACAGATCTAATACATGTAAAATCTTAGGCACTCAGTCACATACAAATACAAGTATAGTCCATAAATACAGAAACAATCTCAAATATAGGATAAAATACAAATCGACCCGTCGAAGCGGGAAATACAATGTAAGGCAAGAACACTATCCTAAATCTTCAAAAAACGCCGAGAAATCCATGAACTCCAATTACACGTGCACGACACGAGCACAGCTCCACCCACCATCACGCAGGAGAGAGATAGATTTTTGTAAAGAGAGATTTAGAGAGAGAAAGAAGAGAGAGAAAATATAAGAGGAAGAGATAGACAGGGGAATAAAGGAGAATGACTGGCCGGCAGCGGTGCCAGCAGCCGACGGTCACAACAGAAAGAGAGGGTAAGGAGGAAAGAGAGGAGTTCGAGATAGAAAAGAGAGGAGAGAAAGGAAAGGAAGAAGAAGAAGAAAATGAGGAAGGAGAAGAAGAAAGGAAGAAGGAGAGAGAGGGTTGGCCGCTCCGGCGACCGGCTATGTGGTCGGCGGCAGTTATGCCACCGCGGCTATAGCCAGAGGGGAAGGAGAAGGAGAGGGAAAGAAAAGAGAAAGAAAAGGAGAAAGAAGAAAAGAATAAAAAGAAGAAGAAGGAAGGAAGGAAAGAAGAAGAAGAAGAAAAAGAAAGAGGAGAGGTGGGAGAGAGAGGAGGTCGGCGGCATTACAGAGGGTCATCAGAGGTCGATAGTGGCTGGATCCGGCCCATTGGTGGCGGATTGGGTTGTGGTGGCCGGGTTTGAGGAGAGGGGAAGAGATGATAAAGAGAGAAAAAGGAATAGAAAGAGGGGGAGAAAGAAAAGAGAGGGGGATCGGAGCTCGCGGTCAGTCGCCATCACTGGGGTGCCGTCGAAGGTCGGCGGCGCTGCGGGCGGTGGCGTTGTCTTGGGCACGACGGCTGCAGGGGAGGAAGGGGAGAAAGAGTGAGAGAGAAGAGAGAAAGAGAAGATGGAGACAGAAAGAGAGAGAATGAGGGAAGAGAGAAAGGGATATTAAATAAGGAAGGTATTTGTGGGTGGATGAGAAAACGCCACATCGCAAGCCCAAGAGCGGGAAATCCCAATAAAAATATTGAATTAATAAAATGCGACAAAATTTGAGAAATTCAGAAAAAATTCCCAAAAATACCCAGAGATAAAAAAACATTCCTTAAGGAACAATATGAAATCAGTTTTTAGGAATACAATCTGATTTTCAAATTAAAAATTCTTAAATCAACTGGTGATACCGGCTGCACGAAATCCGGTCGAGTTTTGATAAATTTAGAAAAATCTCCAAAAATATACTAAAATAGAAAATATGATTCTAAGAAATAATATGGAAGCAGAACTTAAAAATTAATTTTTTTTTGTAAATTAAAAATCTTAGAATTGACCAGCAATACTTGTCGACACAATTTTGACGATCTTGCAAAATAATTCGAAAAAAATTCAAAAAATCATGAAAAATCTAAAATATTGAAAAATTATGTTTGAAACTAAAATCAATCAAATTTGACTAATGGAAAGACCAAATTGAGTATAACACTGGTATCGGGTCCCCGGTTCAGACTCGGGCTAACTCTGATCAGGAATCTGGATCCAATACAAAACGTTAACATAAATAATCACAAAACAAAATAAATACGGGAAGAAATCAATTCAAAATACGATAAAAACTCAGAATATGTATCTAAGTACGTATTCTGAGATCGTGGTGTTACATTCCATTCACCTTACAAAAATTTCGTCCTCGAAATTTTAATAAGGGAAAATGAACACAAAGAAGATAGGGACAAAGATTATACCAATTAAGATATGAATAACTGAGGGTAACTCTCATAATAAACTGAATAATAACCTCGAGACCTGGACGTCTTCTACACTTTCTGCCATGTAAATCTTCAGCTTGTACTATAATAATATTGACCTGATGTATACTGATAAACAAATAGTACAAGCACGCTAAATTGGAGCGATGATCAATAATATTACTTCTGGATTGCGAGATAAAGCTGATAAAACCCCATAGAAATCCATAGAGGGAAAATTCATAATACAGAATCTCTGCGTGACTTGAAGCTGAGCTGGACGAAGAGTCTGCAGTAGAATTCTCAAACTCGCTGCATACTTACCATTACTCCGAGAGTAGACCAGAGATCAAAAAAAGAAAACTCTAATAAGAGAGATCATTGATAAAGAAAATCGATAATAACAGGTTTTAAATACTGAGCGTCAATCATTATAACTAAGAATATAGAATAACCATTTTGAATGATAACCCGACTATAGATTAAACATTTAGAAAATACCCAAGTCCTGCGAGGTTGGCCAAATAGATCGTTAATAAAAATTATGACAAGTTAGTTCAGATGCAGCGAGAAAACCCGATTCATTAAGTCCATACAATGTGTTAGGCGGCAGAAATCCAGGGAACGAGGCTAGAGTACTAAATTTGACAGAACTAGCGAGTGAAGTCAGGACCAGTGGGTCCATTGTGTCACACAAGGTCGCACTAGGTGGAGTTTATGAGGCGAAGTAAGCGTGTAACATAGTGCTAAATACTAAGCGCCAGGGTGCAGCAAAGCCCACGCCTGGTTAAGCTCGCGTGGTTAGAACACAACTCTCACTTGGCGAGGCTCGCAGGGTCCGTGGTCCATCAAATCCATAAAGATTGCGAGGCGCTGAGGCTCTAAAGAACATGATCAAGAATTCATAATAACCGAAATGAATTTTGAATGCTATTTCTGGATGTCAACCTTACGGCAGATTATTTCTAAAAATACTCGAGCTTTGTGAAATTGATAGAAGAGATAATGCTGCCTCTAGAATAGTGTAAATGGGAAAAATACTGTAACTCTATTTGGCAGAAGTCCTAAATTTGAATTTCATTTTTTACTAACACCTCTCGTGTCGTGACACAATCTGTCTGATTATATAAATGATGACTATCCCACTTATCCCTATGGTGTGTTCATATCAATGAGAATAGAAGGAGAAGCTGACGAATCATCCGATATAAGACAATATTATGTACTAGGATTCAAAGAAAGCCAGAATAAGGGTGAGAGAGAACCATATCTGTCCTGTCACTACCTCACTAGTCTACCCATATTTAAGTTGGTATAAAGACTACGCAAACTGGAATAGTTAAAAATGGAAGGAATTCAGGAATCAAAGGAAAGATCAAGAAGAAATAGATAACTCTGCACTTGTAATTGAATTGTATAATCAGAACTCATGCATTCCAGTTATAAATTTCTTTACTATTAATTTGCCGACTAGTTGTACTGCGGATATGAGAACCTAGGCTCTGATACCATCCTGTAACGTCCTGATCCGCGGGTAAGGAGATGTTAGATGTATATACGCAAGCCAAAAATACCTTCACATATATACGCTAAGTATCAGTACAAGTAAGAATCAGAGTACGAAAATACATAGTGTATTATACATTCTAACATATGAATACAATTACAAAGTTATCACAAAATGTAACACAATATTACAAGAATATTACAGCATTGATAGGCACAAATGCGAGAAATACAAAGAGATATACAATTATGAATAGTACAAAAGGTGCTCACGAGTTACAAAAGGAGAACTCGAAAGGGAGCAGGGAGCCTGAAAGGACAGGGCTTCGGACGGTCTGCTGATGATCCACGCTTTCACTGCGCACTCTGATTAGCAACGGGAGAATCCACGAGCTCCAAGCTCCAAAATCTGAACATGCAGGTTCAGGGGAGTCAAACTCCAGAATAAGTGGGAGATAGTGCCAGGTGACATGCATAGATAAGCACACGTGTATCGATAAATCTGACTCATAAGCATGCATTGAAAATCGTGTTGTGAACACAAATACACAGGAGCAGGCAATGAGGCAGCAAGAGAAGTAAATATGGCAACACCAGTTATATAAGCCCAAATTATCGATCAGTGAGATTAGTACATTGAAGAAATAATCCAAATAAGAAAACTCTCATATATATACCTTATATCTCACATCACTGTATCCTAAGTTCATATAACCTGAGTTGTCTATTAAATTAAGAAAATATCATAAAACCAATAAAAAAAATGATAAAATTGACAATACCGAATACAAGCAAAACTAACTGTACAAGCTCAGTTTACGGCTTCATGAGACAAGTATGTCAAAGGAATAATCCAAATAAGGAAACCATCATTTATATACCGTACGCCTCACTTCACCATAATCCGAGTGTATACGATCCGAATTACAAAATAGCTCAACGAATTATTGATTAGCATCTTATTATTATTACTACTCATCCTACTCATATATCTAGGTATATGCCCTAGCGTCCCAACACACATACATCCAATATGAATAAGCTGAGGTTATTATTAGAAACTGATGATAAAACCAACGGGTAATGTTTACAGTGGGTCCCGTGCATACCCGGGACCACGGCCCAGGATGTTCCGTTATTGGAGTACGGAACCTGTCGCAAGGTGTACAGGAGGTGGATCTTATATTATGCCACAGGAATATAACATGAGGTAGGGAGTCAGCACTTCCCTCGGAATACCTGAAGGCCCTCAGGTAGAACCGGAAGTTTTAGTTGTATAACATAAACTAATACCACTGCAAACATATTCACCACTTGAAGTCTTTCTGTTTTCTCCTTACCGATGTAAGTTATCCTTTTTATAGTTTTTATGTAATTATCAATTCACGAGAATAACATGAGCAGGTCAAGTTCAAGAATTTAGGAGTAAAAGAGTACATGAGTACTAGAGATACAGGTCATTGTATATAATACAGGATAGCAGTTATAGAATTCCCGTAATATGATAATCATAAGTCAAGTATTAAGCATAGCAGGAGACAGATGATAATATACAAATGTCAGGTGATAGCAAGCAGGTGTCAGGTGATACACAGGTTCAGTTATAGTGTCAGGTGTAAGTGTAGTACAACAGATATCCATTGTTGTTAACACAATACATAAAAACGGTACCGATATAGGGGATCGGTACGAATACAGGAAAACAGTACCGAAACAGGGATCAGTATGAATACAAAAAAATAGTACCGAAACAGGAGATCGGTACAAATACAGAAAAATGGTACCGATACAGGGGATGGGTACGAATACAGGAAAATAATACAGTTTTTGAAAAGCAATCCAAGAAAAGGTTTCAAACTCCTCATAACCATCAAAAAGGAATAATAGTTAAATTATTAAACATGCAAGCGAGCAAACAGGTAAGCGACATCCAACGGAGCTAAGTAAGGCTGGAGCAGAGCTAATGCACATCACTAGATGCTATCATGTTCGACGTGGTTACCTCTCACGGTATGGCTAAATGCACGCGACAGAATGAGCGTATAAATACTATACTACCATGCGAGGTGAAGCCGCGCTCACGGTGTAACTATACTCGAACGGAGTTAGTAGTAAAGCACTAAGCGCTAGGTCCACCTACTAGGTGTAGCTAAAAAAACCTGATGTTCTGAACGCACATCTTCTTTCGAGGATGAAGGTGAAAGCCCAGAGGGCTGAAGGGCCGGAGGCCAAGTAAGTATCTGCGAAGGTATTAGTATCAAACATATGTATGTAAACACAATAGCAGGTAATAACTAAGCTATTTGTAGACTAGTGATGCCTGGAGGCTGAGCAAGAGAAGAATAAAGTCAGTGAGCGAACAAGCGTACATCCAGCAAGCAAGCTGTAGAAAGATTAACAAGCAGCATTTATCGCTAAAATGTATGGCGGAGCTTTAGACGTGGATGAAGAAGAGTGTGTAACGACTACATCAGATGTGCACGATATAATTCTTCGCTTGAACGAATCTAGCAATGAAGCGTGAGCGCTAACTAAACTACCAGGCGTGGCTGAAAGACCTGATAGTTTTGAGCACCCAAAAGGCTGTAAGGTCATAAGACCGAGTAGATACTTGTAGAAATGTTAGTACTAATCACGCAAACAAACATAGCATAGAATGTAGCGGACAATAATGGCTAAGCAATCAAACAAGCGAAGCTATACAAGCTGAAGTGAAGCTAGCGTATAATGCTAGACGTTATCACGCTCGGCGTAGTGGCCGCTTGCGGCAAAGCCACAATAACATAAAATTATCATTCACAGCATAAATACACTCGGACGGACTTAGCGATGAGCGCTAGGCTTGCCTACCAAATGGAGCTGAAAGACCTGACAATCTGAACGCTCTCCCAGCTACCACGAAACCAAAGGGTGCAAAGCCAATTCCAATTAGGAAGCGGGAAGCAGGCTGGCTCGGAGGCCAAGTAGATACCTCCACAAGATGTTAATACCACATGAGCACACATATAAACGTGATAATAACTAATTACCGTGGAGTGGTGAAGCTTAGAGGCTGAGTGTAGAGTCAGGAGGCTGATAGGGCCCAGAGCCAAGTTGAGAGCCTGGAGGCTAAACGATTATGAAGGGTCAGCCACGCATGATAATAAAACAGAGATAAAACATATCATGAGTAGAATATATGAACAGGTATTTAAACTATACTACAACATGCATCATCACAGATCTTATATATGTACATTCTAGGCACCCGGCCACAGACAAATTCAAGTATACAGTCCATAAATATAGATACAATCTCAAATACAGAATAAAATACAAATCAAAACGACGAAGAGAAGAAACACAAAGTGAGGCGATGTTCTTCGAAAAATGCCGCAAAATCCTGAAACTCCAATTACACGTGCATGTGCATAGGCACAACTCTCCATCACCTAGGAGAGAGAGATAGATTTTGGAGAGAGAGTTTAGAGAGAGAGAAAGAAGAGAGAGAATGCAGGAGAGAGAAAAGACGCAGAGAGAGAGAAAGAAAGCAGGGGGAGAAAAGAATGGCTGGCCGGCCTTGGCCGGCCAGTCGTGGCCATCGCCGGCGCCGGCCGCCAGACGGTCACAATATAGAGAGAGGGTTAGGGAGGAGAGAGAAAAGAGAGGAGAGAAGGAAAGGAAAAAGAAGAAGAAGAAAAAAGAGGGAGGAGAAGAAGACAGGAAGAAGAAGAGGGGATGACTGCTCTGGCGGTCGGCCAGGTGGCTAGCGGCAGTTCTGCTGCTGCCGTGGCCACAGCCAGAGGGGGAGGAGAAAAGGAGGGAAAGAAAGAGAAAGAAAAGGGGAAAGAAAGAAGAAGAAGAAGAAGAAGAAGGAAAGAAGAAAAGAAGAAGAAAGTGATTAGGAGGGAGAGTGAGAGGAGGTCGATGGCGTTGGGGAGGGCACCGGAGGTCGATGATGGCTGGATCAGGCTCCGGTGGTAGCGGATCGGGTGGTGGCGACCGGGGTTTAAGGAGAGGGGAAGAGATGATAAAGAGAGAAAAAGAAGAAAGAGAGGGAGAAAAAGAAGATAGAGGGGGATCAGAGCTCGCAGTTGGTCGATGTCCTGGGTGTCATGGGAGGTCGACGGTGCTGCGGGTGGCGGTGGTTCCCATGAGGATGGGAGAGGGAGTGAGAAAGAAGATAGAAAGAGAGGGTGGGAGAGAAAGAGAGGGAGAGAATAAGTGAAGAGAGAAAGAGATATTAAATAGGGAAGATATTTGCGAGTGGATCAGAAAATGCCACATGGCAAGCCCAAGAGCAGGAAATCCAATAAAACATTAAATTAATATAATGCGATGAAGTTCGAGAAATTCAGAAAACCCCCAAAAATACCCAGAGGTAGAAAGCATTCCCTTGATGAACAATATGAAATCGGTTTTTAGGAATTCAATTTAATTTTCAAATTAAAAATCTTGGAATCTATCACTAATACCGACTGACACCAAATCCTGTCGAGTTTTAATAAATTCAGAAAAATCTCCAAACATATATTAAAGTAAAAAATATGATTCTAAGACATAACGTAAAAGCAGATTTTAGAATTTAACTCTGTTTATAAATAAAAATTCTGAAATCGACCAGCGATACCTGTCGACATCGATTTTGAAGATCTTGCAAAATAATTTAGAAATTTTAAAAATCATGAAAAATCTAAAATATTGAAAAATTATGTTTGAAACTGAAACCGATCAAATCTGACTATTAAAAAGATCAAATCGAGCAGAGCACCTGTATTGATTCCCCGGTTTAGACTCGGGTTGACTCTGAATTCAGGAATCTGAATCCAATACAAAATGTTAACATAAATAATCACAAAAAATATATATACGGGAAGAAATCAATTCAAAATATGATAAAAAATCAGAATATGTATCTAAGTACATATTTCGAGAACGGGGTGTTATACAGTGAATCTCAGAATTTGAGGGGTAACTACATTGATAGAGTGAGCCTTAGCCACAACTACATTACCCGAGGGTCAAAGACCCCTACATTCGTCTTTACCTTTCTCCTAGCCTCCTCATCTTCTGTAATGCTCCGATCTCACGAGTACGGAGATGTTATTGTGACGTATATGCAGGGCAAAAATACCCTCAATATATATACTGAGCATCAGTACAAGCAGGAGTACAAAAGTACGTGGCGCTTATATATTTCAACAAAAAGAGTACAATTACAAATTTATCATGAGATGTGATATAATATTGCAAGCATATTATACCACCGATAGGCACAAAAAATAATATACACATATGAACAGTACAAAATGATGCTCATAAGTTAAAGGAGAAATCTCGAGAGCAGATCAGGAGGAACTTGATAGGGAGGAGCTAAGTCGGACAACCTTCT